>JAJEJO010002178.1:0-87029 GCA_020662805.1 Glaucomys volans
TTTATTTTGTCTCTTGTATTAAATTTTATTATGAAAAGTTTGTCTATGTGTTTATTCTTGGAAAAACTCATCAAACCTCATTTTGAAACTTGATTTAAAAATGAATGGGCACTGGAGGTGTAGATCAGTGGTAGAGTGCTTGCCTAACAAGTGTGAGGCACTGGGTTTGAGCCGCAGCACCACATTTAAATAAAAAATAAACAAATAAATAAAATAATGGTATTGTGTCCATCTACAACTAAAAACACTTTTTAAATGAATGCTATAATTGATTTACCACTAATATTACATTTATTCTATACTTGAAAATTTATATCAACTAAGTCAGGTTGTGAGCTGTTCTCAGGGTGTTGGGGTGAACATGACATATAGTTCCTACTTGTATCTATCTGATTTTGTTTTGTTTTGTTGTAGTTGTAGAAGGACACAATACTTTTATTTTTATGTGGTGCCTCAGTTGTGCTAGGCAAGAACTCTCCCACTGAGCTACAACCCAACTCTATCTGATATTTATAGGGAAAGAAACCTAAACAAGGTGTGATCATACTTAACATCCATTATGTTATACTATCATGAGAAGTAAGAAAAACCAATGAAATTCTCTCAGTGGTAGGTGCATGCAGTTTGTTAGGCCACAAAGGTGAAAGCAGAGAAATCTGTTCTAAATTCACTGATAGACATCAAAGTGCAAATGCTCAATGAATGTACAAGGTTGCAATTTTCAAGAAATACAATGTCTGATGGCAACTCTAAATGTCATGACTGGCAACTGAAAATCCAACAGAGAAGATGGTCTTGTCAGGAGGGAGTGTAGAGGGAGAAAAAGACTTAAACTTGATCAGGAGAACTTTTCCCTCCAAGAAAGCAACCAAGATTGAAGAACCGGATATTAGAAGGATAACAAGAGAGAATGGCAAAGATAACATGTATAAGAAAATTAATTTGCTTAGAAGAGGCATTGATGAGCTTACTGAAGATGTGGATTGACTTTCTCACTATGGGGCAGTGGGGATCCCAATGAAAGTAGGTTGGGTAGAATTAATCAACACAAACCATACAGGACTAGCTAAAAGATGGGCAAATGAAAAGACTTACTGAGAACATAAAGGAACTACTAATGAGAGGTTATCTTTTGAGGCAGCAGATAAAAGTATGGTGTGATCTTTAAAAGGTTATTTTGTTCTGGGTATGGTTTTCACTTTTGAAACATGCTTTGCCCAGATAGATTTCATGGATTTAACATATTGCCAAATCATATTAAATGTATTTAACATCATATTAATTTAAAATCATAATATATTTTATTATAATGTCATTTATTCTCATTTTGGTTGGTATCAAGTAAAAGCCAGGCAGTTCATCTGTGGATTGAAACCATCACTGCAGTGGGAAAATTGATGGAACTGGTGAGCATGAGAAGTGCATCCTAGAATTAATGAGTTGGAAATGACACTGGAGTATGTGGGACCTGAATAAGAGGAGAGAAGGTTCCCATGTGTTATGTCGCCTGAGCCTTGAGTCAATATAACCTTCAAGTCATTCAGACTTACATCTTTTCCTTTTGCTCCATTGTTTTCAAATGCAATGACAGCTTTCTAGAAATGTTGACCAGAGAAAGAAAAGTAATGGATTAGAAATTATTGAGAATAATGGTTCAGGCCCTTTTGTCCTTTCTTGGCTGTTTTGCTTCTAACTTCAAGAAGAAAGTGAAAGCAATTCAGAAGCAGCAAGATAATCCTTGCTCAGAAAGATATTAAATAAACCAAAGGACTTCAAATCAGCTTACTACAGTGATTAAGGCCACATCAATGTTTATAGCAGTTCAACTCACAATAGCTAAACTATGGAATCAAGCTAGGTGTCCTTCAACAGATGAATGGATAAAGAAAATATGAGATATATACATATATATGTATATGTACCATATATGTATGTACGTGTGTATACATATGTACATACATATATGTATATATATATATACACATACATACACACACACAACGGAATATTACTTGGCTTTGAAGAAGAATGTAATTATGGCATTTGCTAGTAAATGGACGGAATTGGAGGATATCATGATAAGCAAAATAAGCCAAACTCAAAAAAACAAAGGCCAAATATTGTCTCTGATATGTGGATGCTAATTTACAATAAGTGGGGGGATGGGCTAGAGAAAAATAGAGTTACTTTAGGTACAGGGAATTGAAGGGAGGGAATGGGGTATGGGGGCAGAAAGGAACAGTAGAGTGAAACAGACATTATTCTTATGTACATATATGACTGCATTACCGATGTGATCCTACAATATGTACAATCAGCAAATGAGAAATTATACTCCGCTTATGTATGTTTCACCAAAATGTATAAATGTACTCTATTGTCCTGTAAAACTAAACAGAATAAATAAAGAAGAATTTAAAAAAGAATGCATAAATCTTGAAAGACTCCAAAACCAGTTCATATAACTAATAGGCTAATTTCATTAGCATAATTTGCTGGGTCTCACTGCCGCATATCTCCTCTGTGAGTGGAAGGATGAATGAAGAAGCTCAACTGAAATGTCATCACCCCAGGGACAGGAGGGGTGTAGATAAAAGGAGGAGACAATGACTCTGAAGTGGAAAAAGAAAAATCATGAGATCTGGAAAGATTGCAGGTAGTTACTTTTTCTACACAATTTTCCCCTTTTTGTAAAGTTTTTCTCCAGAAAAGTTTCATACAATTGATGTATTGAAAATCATATTAATATGTTTACTTTAAATAAGAACATAACTACTTAAAATAATTATTTAATGTTGTTTTAAATAATACTACTTTGAACACCAGGGAGCACTTGGTTCTTGTTAATTTGTTACAAAGAAATAGGTAACTAAGTCAGTCCTTCCTCAAAATTCTGCATCATTAGTGGTCACATAAAGATTGTTGGAAATACTGGCTTCTTATTAATCTACTCGGCTTACCTCATGTCACACTGGTGTACAACAGCAGCTTTTTAACACATTTTATTTTGGGGTGTAGTTACATCTGTTAAGGGTTCTTTTGTATTAATTCTGATAATTTTCTTGGTTTTATAAATATTACAAACTTGTGTGGAGACCAAAACAAACAAACCCCTACTTACCACAGAGAAATAAAGACTGACACACTTCCCTTCTAAAATGAAAGTTGGAAACTGGATCAATGAATCCATTACTCAATAACCAAAAAAGGGTGAAAATACAACAAAAATCATGTAAATCTGGAGCAGAACAGATAATTGTGTATTTTTCCATAATAAAACAAATTATAACAGAAAGGCAAAATATACAACTTACAAAATTGGTCATACATTGGGATGAAGAATTTTATGTTAAAAGTCCATTCTGCTTGCAGGTGTGATGTTGAGCAATCCAGTGAATCTCTCTGAGCCACAGTTTTCTTAGAAATAAAATATTGAGTTTTTGTAAAGACTAAGCAAACACTTGCATTTAAAAACACTTGGCATGGTATCTTCCACAGACTACAAATTTAAAATATGGTCATATTTTCCTATTTTTCTTCACTGCCCAGGGGAATATTATTTGTCTTTATATAACATTTTTAGAACAGTGTCCCACCTTTCATTACCTGACCGCCAAAGCAATCCACCCAAAATTCAAAGCTCTGTCATGAATTTGAGAAAGGATGAAAAATTGTTCCTCTTCATTTTGAAGGAGAGTCATTTACATGCACTCAGGAAATAGTGGCTTCTGTTAATACTTGACAGTGGGAATGAACATCTGCCAGGAAGTGCAGAATATTCACCATATATCTTTTTTATTGTGGCTCCTGGCACACTCCCTCCCTTGCCCTCAGCATCCCAGGACACCCTGGTACTGAATGAATCCCTTCACTTGATGTTTTTATCTTAGGGAAAATATTCTCAGCTTCTGGCAGGGCCTGTCCTCTGCGCAGTGGACAGGTTTGTGGGGAGAAAGGGTCTGAATGTGTCCCTTGCCTCAAGGCTGCTCAGAGATCCTCCTGATCCTTTGCTCCTTCCAGGTTCTCAGGACACAGGGCAGGAGATGGGTGAACGGCCCACCTGGTGTGGAGCTGCAAGGGTTTTCAGGGAAAATCTTTTGGTTGATGCGTTAAATCTTTCTTAAGAGTAAACGTGCCCATTTTATGAATTCCTTCCACAATCAGATCATATCATTTTCCTTTGCAACCAACAGAAAGTTCTCAGTTCTCACTCTCAGAGTAAGACATGAGCTTGTATCAGTTCTGCCCAAACTCCACCTTCAGAGCACAGAGGAGAGGGAAGGACTTCAGAGGACACAGCTGCCAGCGGACTCTGGGACTCTGGGTAGGACCAGGAGGGATTTAGGCAATCTCCCAGTACTGAGATTGGCAAGAGAATCAGGAAGTGATTGTGGATGGCTCAGGAGGAAGGAAGGGACCTCTCATGGGTGGGATCTTTCAAATCTCTGCCTAAGATCAAACTCCAACTTTCCATTACTTCCCATCCATTGATGGGCTAGAGGACTCTGGTTTACATGTGAAGTGATTTTGGTGCCTTGCCTTTCTTTCCTTCTCCACGACTTGAGAGGGAACTCAATTTAGAAGCAGGACTACAAGGATGTCGCTTGATAAGCCTGGCTGACTTTGGGATTGATTAATACCTTTCAAATGTTTTGACCCCTTCCATTATTGGCTTGCTACTTACTGTCATTTAATTTAATTTTCCATTATACTCATATGAATTGTTTATATTGTATACAAAAGTTCTATGGTTTAGCTTCATATTGTCTCCTTGCCCTGAAAAATCTCCATTGTCATATGCTATTTCAATCCCAGATTCATGAACTCTTTATCTATTCAAAAAAATTAAAGAACATAGAGGCAGGGCTGGAGGGATGCTGGTGGACAAAGTGACCACTGAGCTGTGCCCCCTGTCCTCATTCCCCTACAGAACCAGACTGTGTTCCTCCCACCCATGTCCCTAATCAGAAGCATTGAGTCCACCTAACAGGGGGATCAGGAAGGCAGGGGGGAAGCATTCCATGGCTCAGGGATCCTGATACCTCCAACAAATTGGAGACACCAATATATTCAAACTTCAGGACTAAGAATGTGAATGTGGTCACACACAACCCTTCCTGTCTGCTGATTCCTGAGTTGCAGAGGCAGAACCATTGATGTCTTAAAAAACATAGATAATGCAGAGATTAAGTTGTAGGGAAAATCATCGATTTTGATGCCAACCTTAGTAATCAAAGGCAACCAAGCTAGTGTGGTTGCTTTTGGAGTGAAATCCAACCCTCTTTAAAAGCCTTTACTGCCTCCTCTAGGATACAATCCTCCTCCTCTTAGTCACGTAAAAGGTCTTTTTGGCAGTGATGACTCAATTGTTCCGTGAAAAGCTAAAGAGGGGAAAAGTTTCTTCATTACCATTTTCATCAGTAGACAGCAGGAAGTCCAGCCTGGTCTGAAGGGGGGAAACTGATTTGTTGTCCCTGGGGTGATCACAGCCAGCTGGCCAGAGGAGGGCCACAGTGGAATCATGAGGACCCAGAGGAGATGAGTCAGAGCCCACATTGCTGGACAATGGGCAGAGTGGAAATTGCTTTTTGTTGTTCTTAAACTCACAGAAAACAATATGTATAAACTCAAAAGTTCAGAATAATATGCTTCCAAATGACTACAAATAATGAGTTAATAAAGTGCTTTGAATATGTTTTTGAGAAATCATTCACTGACATTTTTTTCAGTTAGCATGGAAATCTGTTGCCTCATAAGTATTTGAAAGATAGTTTGTCTGCTTTTCCTTAGAATAATAAGTCAGTTGGTTCGATTCAAACCAACCTGTAGTCCTAAAAAACCACTGAACAACACTTTGACCTTTGAGGTGGAACCCATTGTCCTTTGTCACCCCATCCTGTGTGCTCCACTGATTTCATGTCAGGCCCCTCCTTGGTTCAAGGATCCTGTGTCCATTTCTATTCTTCGCTTCCTTTAATGGGACCTTCAGTCATTACCTCCACACTCCCAAAGGTGTCAGCATTGGAAGTCTGTGGTGTCCCTCCACATAAAGATTTCTCCCCAAAGTCCTGTAATGAGTGTCATCCAATAGGGATCCTGAGAGGACTGAGCTAAGACTTGCAAATATTTTATATGAGTTGATGTTCCATATGTGTCAGGCAATAAATTTCTCTGTTACAATTTTTTTTTTAAATCATCATTATTTGTTCCAGATTAAGAGCAGAATCATTGGGGTTTATTTCTTTGCCTTTTCTCTTTTTAATTCTAGGTTTCTGAGGCAGTCTTCTCCTCGTTGAGTGGACTCACTAGGTGGAGTGCCCAGGCAAGGATGATATCTACTGACATCTGGTGGCCTCCTGTGAGTCAGTTGGAGTGACTCCCCACTTGTCTCTCCTGACCTGACCCCATCTGGATTAAATGGAAGAATAGTCAAGGACCTGTTTTGCAACCCTGAGGACAGATTCCTGACCCCTGGGCTGCTCTTAGAGGCTCTGCAGAAGCAGCAACCATCTGCCCTTGTGCACCTCAGTCTTGGAATTTATTCTTCCCCTCTGCTGCAGCACTGGTTTCCAGTATTTGCTAACAGTTTGCCTTCTGTCTGGGGAAAGTCACTTCCCTTTTTTCACCTTCATGACATTTGTTTGAATGTTCATTGCCATTTTACCACCAATATAACTGTGGAGTATTGCTTTCTAGGAAAATTGAAATGAGAAGTAACAAATCTTATGTCTTCAGAAATTTATGGAGGAAACTGGGCTGAGTGCAGTAGTACATGCCTAATCCAAACTACTTAGGAGGATGAGGCAGGAGGGTGACATGCTCAAGGGTCACCCGTGAAAATGTAGTGAAATTCTGTCTCAAAAATAAATAAATAAATAAATAAATAAATAAATAAATAAATAAAAAGAGTTCATCATGAAGCTCAGAAGCAGAGCACTCCTGGGTTCAATCTCCAGTACAAAAAATATATAAATTATGGAGAAACATGGCAAAGCCCTTTTGCCTCTCTTTCACTTCCCTTAGTTTTCATAACTTCAGAATGAGGTAGAAAGTAATGCAGCAGCAACAAGACAAAACCTGGCCAAAAAAACACGGTATAGAAAACAAGATATAAACATTTCTCTGAGTGTGATGGCATTTGAAACCTACATAAGAAACCTTGATTGAGTAAAGAAAAAAGCTATTATTCTTGATGGGTTAGCCTGGGGATCACTGCCCTGCAAGATCAGAGTAAATCATTCACAGACACAGAAAACAAGCAGAATTGTGCTGATTGGATGAACAACTGAGGCTCACCAGTTTCTACAATATAAGCTTCTAAAGAAAGAAAGCATCATCTAGAAATCCCCTGATATTGTGGCTCAGTGAAGGTTAAGCACATGGACCTGAATGAATGTGTTCTAGGAGGAGAGAAATGCAGAGGAAACTCATTCCCCAGTAATTGGCAGCCTCCGCTGTGAATGAAGCAACACACAAACCCATTCATGAAGAGCTTGACTGCCAGTGATGAGCTGGTGAAGCACTAAACACACACAGAGACCTGCAGGTCTGTGGGAGCCAGACGTTCTGTGTAAAAGAAGGAGGGAAAGATTAATGTTAGTATGAATTAGAACTCTTGATTTTTTATATACATATACATAGATTTCTGAGTTTAGGCCAAAGGCAATTCCCATTTGATTAATAAGTATCCATTTGGATAGACACATCTGAAATGTACTGGGAAAACTTCCTTCTATTGTAAAATCAATAGATGAGGTTGAGGTCATCTTTGGGGCCATATTCAGAATAATACACAAATGAAAACAGAGAAGAAAAGTTTAGAAAATGAAATTTGTGTTTCCTATTTTAAAGCCATGCATAGACAGAATAACCTCACAGAATCCAAAGTTCAAGTTTCACCCTGACCCCAGATCAGCCAGGCCAGCAGCATCCCCATTTCCACATGGCCTTCCTGCTCCCTCTTCTGACTGCCCTGGTGGTGGGCAGTCATGTCCCTCTTGGATCTCTGGGTTGTGATACCTGCCTCAGAATTCTGTCCTGCTTCACAAGAACATCTTTGTCCTCCTGGACCTGATGAGGAGAATATCCCCTTCCTTGTGTCTGAAGGACAGAAAGGATTTTCAGTTCCCCCAGGAGATGGTGCATTCAGCCAGTTGCAGAAGGTCCAGGCCATGTCTGTCCTCCATGGGATGCTCCAGCAGATCTTCAGCCTCTTCCACCCAGAGCACTCCTCTGCTGCCTGGAACACCACCCTCCTGGGCAAACTCTGCACTGGACACCATGAGCAGCTCTAAGACCTGTAGATCTGCTTGGTATAGGAAATGAAAGAGGAAGAATCCACTCTGGAACCTAAGGGACTGACCCTGGCCTTGAGGGACTGATCCTGGCTTCCAGCGAGTCCATATCTCTACCTGGAAGAGAAGAAATACAGTAACTGTGCCTGGGGCGGGGGGGGGGGGGGGGGGGTTGTCAGATTGGAAATCATGAGAATCTTCTCACCAGCAAAGTTGCAAGTAAAGTTGGGAAGTCAGGATGGAGAACTGAAACCACGGGCTCTGGTCAGTCTCTCAGTCCTATAGCTGCCCGCCTATTCACGTCGCTGCTTCTGGTTCTGCTGTGGTTTCCGATTTCAAGGTCTCTGTAAAAGCCACACAAAGAAAGCAAGTGAGAGCTCTGGGTTTTTTCAAAACTGCTATAAAGCAGGTTAGTGTCTGTGTGTGTCCTGAGGAATATTTTGGGTGCCCGAGGGAATGCCCCGTTACAATGATGTAATACAAGTTGAAAGTGAAAGGAAACAGCTGCGTCAGGTTCACTGTGTGGCGTGGGAAGCGCGCCCCCTGCTGGCGGAGTGTTGCCAGGTCCCAGGCCACATCTGTGAGCGCAGGTTTCTCTTCCTAGAGCCAAGTCCTGCTCCTCCTTGAATTTGCCCCAGAAAGGAACCGCCAAGTATTGGCCTGATATTAGAATAGGACTCTTCGTTAAGCGTATATCGTTATAAGAACCTTCAGCTCAGGCAGGGCGGCGCCTCTGGTCAATGGGCAGCTATGGAGAGAAAAGCAAATTAGGATGTATTTTCTGCCTCCAGCCTGCTGCGCACTCCGCAAACTCCTGAAACTGTCCCTTGCCCACACTCTGGGGTGAACTGGACAAACTCTGTGTGGAGCTGCAGAGGTAAGTAGACGAAATCTCATATTCATCGGGGTGTTAAATGTCTTTATTGAGAGTAAATTTTGTTTCACAGATTCCTTCCAAATATCAGATTCTGTCTGACTTTGATTTAACTACTAAAATATACCATTGCCACAGTGAGTAATGTTGGCAACACTTCCAATGTGGTCAAATGGGGGATTCCCATTTAGAATTCAGAATTCTAATCTTGTCAAAAGACAGCCAGAGTCCTTCTCATTGAAATGTATGGATTTTGGTAGAAGTAGGAGATGTTATTGTAATCTACACACTTTTGTGTAGAATTGTGTGTGTGTGTGTGCGTGTGTGTGTGTGTGTGTTTCTGTGCATCAGTCAGGCAGTGTAAGAGACATCAATTTGGGAGATTGTTTCTTGGATCTTTGCTTCAGATGATCTATCCAAGACTTCAGTTTGCTTCTCTACAAACTGGGTGGAGAGGGTCTTAGTAATATTTTAATAGATTTTTTTTAAATTTGTTTTTGTCTTTCTTTCCTTCACTCCTGCTTTTGGGCAAACCAGGTTAGGAGTAAGGGAAAAGCCTGGCAATTCTTCAAATCCTTTGCATCTCCCTTTTTCAATCGCCTAACACCTTCAAATATTATAACCCTGTCAATTCATGGAGAGTAGAGAAGATATATGTACAATATATCCAGGTTTATATAGCTTCTCTAGATAGAAGATCTTATTGTGTTGTAAAATATGTATAATATTTATAATATATTGTATAATGTATGTAATATGTATAAAATCTGAATTTGGATAGTGTATTCATGTCACATTGTTTGAAGGGTTGCTGAGCATCTGTGTATTATATTTAATATGTATGTATTCTATGTATGTCTTCTACAACATCTCTAAATAGAAAGGATCATAATATTTGAAAGGTGTTATATAACATTATATATACATACAACATATGTGCATATATGCTCATACACATGTAAAAATAAAAAGTTATAATTTCACTTACTTTTTCCTCATCTTTATATCTTTGATGTGAAATGATCTCCTATCTTGTCCTGTACTATCCCCTGACCTGAACATCTCTGTAGCCATATCCTGTTTAATACTCAAAAGTTATGAACGTATTGGAGAAGCTGAGGGTGGACTCACTGCATATTCCCTCCCCCAGCAGGGAGAGGGTCCAGATCCTGGTGGTTCTGGACTTAGCTGCCTAATTTGCATGCTGTCTGCTGGGGAAGACGATGGGGAGGACCTGTGTGTATGCCTTGGGAGTCAGGAAATTACTGTGCAGCATCAGCTGGAGGCAACTGGATATGAACCTATCCACACCTCATCTCTCTCCACCTGCCAGTGCTCCAAGGCAACAGAAGCTCAGCCAGGCACAGAAAGCATAAAGGGAGAGCTGCAGCATCAACACTTGTCTACACTCCATAAGCTAGAAAAGCCTCCAGGAGCTCATTGCACTGGTGTTTAGGTGTTTTAAGTTCTAATTCTAGGAGCAGACTATAACAAGTGGTTGGTGTTCCTTTGTGTATTAAATGAAAAGAGGCAACTAGAAGCATGCAGAAGTTCTAAGTGCCAGCAATAGCTCAGAGCTGAAACTTAAGAAATTTGGCAAATTTTGGTATATTGGGTTCTTGCTTGCAGTTTATATTGGAGAGGTCAAGTTTTTTACATTTAAGTTTTGTTGTTTGCTCAAGGTGAGAACCTCCTTAACTACAGTTTATACTATAGTATAAATACCAGATAGGCTGCTGCATTATGATTATTTGCCTCCAGCATGGTATATGGTAGACTGAACAGAAGGATGGCTAGTTTGTGGAGGAACCAGTTCAAGTCTGAAAGTAGAAATTCAATAAAGGCAGAAAATAAACCCTTTGAACAATACAACATGCATACACTACACAGATCTAGTTTTTAAAAAACACTATTGCTCCTGGGCATGGTGACAAACACCTGTAATCCCAGTGACTAAAAGAGGGTAAGGCAAGAGGATCACAAATTTGAGGCCAGCCTCAGCAACTTAGCAAGACCCTGACTCAAAATAAAAAATGAAAATGGCTAGGGATGCAACTTAGTAGTAAAAGTGCTCCTGCGTTCAATTCTCAATATACAAAGAGAGAAAGAGAGGAAAGAAGGAAGACAGATTGTGCCTATCAAGAGAGGTGTTTCATAAATTAAATCAAGAAGGCAAGGAAAATCTGTAACTGGTATAAAGAAAGTAACAATCAATTTAACAGTACTTTAAATGTCTGTCAAGAGAAAAGGTGCCAATTATGACTGGAACACATGAGAACTAGAGAGAAAGAACTTAATGTTTATCAAAACTATCCTAGAGAAAGGTTGCTTGGTTTCTCAGTAGGCTCGCTGATTCTTGTCAATAATGGTATCCCTAGAATGTGGTAGAGAGTGTCAGACTGTGAGGTCAGAAGACTTTGGGAAAGTTACCTATTTTCTGTGGCTCTGTCTTTTGCTCTGTTAAAAGGGGATAATCAACAGACATTAACTTCTTTGTTAAGTGATTTGTACCAATCAGCTAGAACAAGGACTTTCTCAAGGAGTTGTTCAAGAAATACCTGCTTTATTAACACACTTATAGAAATTAAAGCACATATATACAAGGATTAACATGCTTAAAATAGTACCTCGTCCGTGGTAAATGCTCAATATCTTTAATATTGTCATATCTTTTATCTAGCTGTATTGAGTGTGAATGATAGTCTTCGAAATTATCCAGGTTTTTGAATGGATTAATTAGCCATTTGAAGTGACCAAAGTAAGAGACCAACATCCATTATTCTGACACATAGAATTAGTAAAATTATTAAATTGTTCTCACTTCCAGTCAATCTTTTAAGTGTTGGTTAGTGCAGTTCCCTTTCCTTGTTTGTCTATATTTCATCAAGTGTCAACAGGTGATTTCTGAATAATATTCTACTTTAACAATATACCATAGTTTACCATTTCACTTGTCGATGGGCAATTAGGATTTTTTCAGGGTTTTGAATACAAATAAAGCTGCTCTGAACACTTACGTGTCAGTCTTCATGAAGATGTATGTTTTCATTTCTCTTAGGTAAGTATTTTGTAGGAATGGATTGGCTAAATCTGTGGAAAGCATATGTTTTGCAACTTAGGAAACTGTCAAGCTCTCTGCCAACTGCTTATTCCATTTCACATGCCAACCTTCAATAGAGAATAGTCCTAGCTAATGTCACATCTCTCCAATACCAGTTATGAACAATCTTTTTAAGTTTAGCTAAGTTCATAAACAGGAAGTGGTATTTAACTGTGCTCTTAATTTGCACTTTCCTAATGACTAACAATGTTGGGCATCTTTTCACATCTTCGTATTAAATTTACCTATCTTCTTTGACAAAATGTCTGTTGATACAAATCTGTCAAATCTAACCCAAAATATTTATAGAAAAAAATTGAAAGAATCTAAAGAACTTCCGTTCTTCAAACCCAACTTTTGTCTCGGTTGTGATATGACTCAGAGTCTGAATAAGAAGCACATCTCATTATTTCTCCAACTAAAATGAGTGATTCCACCTGTTATTCCTGGAGAATCTGACTTTGGGTTCCCTGAGATGCTGGGCGATTGGGCCAGTTCCGGTGAGCCCACAACACAGCTTTCTTCTTTGAACTATCTGTGCAACTTCCTCAGCACAAAGGATCCCAGGATATCTGGGATGAGACCTTCTTGGAGAAACTCTTCATTGAACATCATTAGTAGCTGAGGATGAATTAAGGTCAAGAGAGAGATTTGAAAGAATTTATTAGAACCGAGATTTCAAAATTGGATGCAAAGAATTGCTTTCCAAAAAGGATGCTTTCCTAATGGAGGAAGAATACAGATTCTGCATTAAGAAAATATCATAGGGGATGGGCTAAGGTTGTAGCTCATTGGTAGAGCACTAGCCTAGCATGTGTGAGGCACTGGGTTCGATTCTCAGCACCACATATAAATAAGTGAATATAATAAAGGTCCATCAACAATTTAAGAAATTTTTTTTAAAAAAGAAAATATCATAGGGAAAATCAGTGGGTGTTTTCTCTTTGTTAACAAATTCACTAAAAAAAATTTAAGGAAAAAAGGAGAGAACTAGAGTTTCACAAAATGGTAACAACACAATTCTTATAAGGATAAAATATTCATGCATTTTGGAATTTGCTTCTTCAACTGAAAATTGAAGCCTGAAATTAACATGATAACTCTTAAAGCAAAGAAACATAAATTTTGGTCAGTAATCTGCCTAACATATTAAACTTTTTTCCTGTGTATTTATGTTGGGCCTGGTATTTCAATTTCAATGGAAAAAGACATTCCCAATACATGCATAATAATTTTATTTTTAAAAAATAGATGCGATTTCTCAAAACTTATGTGTACTTACATGCATACCTATCTCTTGGGCCCAAGACGCAGCCCTCAAGAGCAAAGAACCCTCTGCTTTTTCCTAGAGTCCAAATAAAATGAACTCCTTGGATTAGTTTTAATTCATTCAAAATCTGAAATATACCTTTAATGATTATCCAGAAGAAGGTATGGTCATATGGGCAGAGGGGATGACAGAAAGCATGGAGTAAACATTAAGCCTAGCATCAGGAAGTAAGTTTGTGTGGATTGTGAAATATATATTCTTTTTGAGTTTAAAAAATTAATATTCACAGGAGCCACATGTGGTGGTGCATGCCAGTTACCCCAGCGAATTGGGAGGCTGAAGCAGGAGGATCACAAGTTTGAGGCCAGCCTCAGGAACTTAGTGAGGGCCTACACAACTTAATGAGACTGTGTCTCAAAATGAAAAATGAAAAGGGCTGAGGATGTGGCTCAGTGGTAAAGCTCCCCTGAATTCAATCCCCAGTACCAAAAATCAAAATATAAATAACAAAAAACAATATTCACAATGAATTGCAGGAAATTTCTTCCTGATCACTAAATTATAACTTGAAGAATATTTTAATCTAAGTATTAAACTTTGCCTACTTAACAAGATGAAGGAGACAAGTTATTTATAATTATAACCTACAACCCCAATTTCCTTACTTATATGCCCCAAGCTGTTGGTTGGCTTTTGGCTGAAATAAATCCAAAAATGGTTAAGTTCCTACTTTTGTGGTAGCCGTTTGGGGGACATGGACCAGTGACGAGCTGGACGTGTTTCTATATGTGAATGCTGTAAAAGGTGAGTGTGTGCGTAGAAAACACTAGAGTGCGAGTCATAGGCCTGGGGAGCTTTCATCCACAGCACATCAATCCCATTCTAATATTGTGTGTTATCTAAACTCAGTCCTTTGGTGATCTCTATAAAAGAAAGCTGTAAATATGTGCAGGATACCTACAGTTAGGCGGCATCGTTAAATAGCATATATGTTTATAGTTACATCCATCTTAAGTGGATATAAGTTCAGTATAGAGCACTGAGAAGAGAGAAAAGGCTGGAGAGTGGGTAATGCAGTCAATGATTTCTCAGTGGTCAGCAAATGACCTTGGGTGAAACAAGCGTGAGTGCAGAGAGAATCTGAGTTACCTAGTCCTGAAGCCATGCTGAATCATTCGTCCCTGGGGGCTTGAATGTACAGATAGACTTGTGTGTGTTTGGAGGTGAAAGCTATGGGGCTGAAGCAGCAAAAATTCTAGTGCAAACACAGAAATATATAAAAAGCACTAAGAATATTAAGTTTGAAAAATTTGTCAAAGTTGAATATTTGTCAACTTTATGTCAGAATGTGTCCTTCTGGGCAACGTTGCTCTTAAGCCTTGAAATTAAGGCTCCTTTCTTATAAAATAACAGGAAAATTACCACTGAACTCAACTATTGGTTGTAAAGGCTTAAAATTGAGTTGAAATGTTTCCATTTTCAAAGCTTTTGAATGACACAGTTGCCTTGACAAAGTGAACATGAAATCTCACATGGGATCAAAATTTTCTCTACTCTGATTATTTGACAATATACACATCAAGATTTTCATGCTGTTTTATTCATTTTTTTCTTTCCTTGCTTTGTTTTTAAGAGAAAATTTCATAATGATTCTAGCTGTTCCTGATCTGGAAGATTAACAGGAGATTCCAATTTGAACCAGTAGAAGGCAGAATAACCTAAGTCACTGAAATGAGTTTGCAGTGTGCCAATGGTAAGAATACCTAAACTAACTTAGGTATTCTGTTACTTAGTACATCTGACTACTTAACATATGGCCAGGTTATATTCATCCTAATAAGCACAGTTAAGGCTTTTGTTTTTAACTAGCTCTCAGTCATTTAATTATCCTATCCAGCCTGTTCAGCAAAGACAGACCAAAGGACAAAGCTAAGTTATTACAATCAGGGTGTAAATTTTTCAAAATTGTCCCTAAAAACAATTATATTGGATGGTCTAATGAGGTCAGATTAAATAGTTACTAAAAACCTACAACTGGTATCATATCAGTTCTAATATCACCATTTTTAAGCTCACCTTTTAAACTTTGCTTGGCATCATTTACTTATTCTAGATTCCCATCAATATTTTTGCTGTTTAAATCAGAAGATGCTTTGCTGCATGTTGTGAAGCAGGAATAAGATGGACCCACAATAACAATGAAAACACTTGTGTTCACTGCATAGCAGTCACAAAACGGGGAGCAGGAGTATAGTCAGTGTCGTAGCTTCATTCTTTTCCAGTGTTGTTATTTTTCAATCTTTTTTCCAATAGCAGACTGTTGCTTTAAGATAATTTTTTCTACATGTTAGCCTCACTCTTTGAACTTGGTTATTTTCTTCAAAATTGATTTGGCTACTGTAGGTCTTTTGTATTGCCATGTAAATTTCAGAATTTTCTTGCCAGCACAGTTTCCAAAGACAAATCCATTTCAATTTTATCAAGATTTTTGAAAAAAATAAAATTCTTAACAATTTGAAACTTTAAATCTACTAACATATATATCCTGCCTTTAATTTGTCTTTAATTAACATGTATATATGTGTGTGTGTGTGTGTGTGTGTATATATTTCCTGTCTTTAATATATAAGAAACTTATACTCTGCCCTGAGAATGTTGGTCATATAACTGTGATTGGCAGAACATAAGAAAGTTGGCTGGTATCTGTCCTTGTTTTTCTGTAGCCTTATCTCTGTGGACAGCATTCTGTCTACAGGTGGGGCAGAACTGGAAGCAAACAGGTGGCATCCTTAGGAAAATCTACTTTTGTAATAAGGAGAAATGTTCATATTTAGGTTTTTACCACTGACAGTCTCTCTGGTCACACTCCACCCATCTCCCTATCCCCATCACAGTTGAGACCAACAAGAAAACTGAGTTAGCACTCAATTTCTGTCCCTTTACACTGGTAAGAATTCCAAAGCCCCAAAGAGGAAACCCTCCTGCCATTCTATTTCCATTTCAAACCATGCATACTGCTTTCCCTTCAAAGATCCTTTTTCTCTCCCTTGACTATTTCAGTGTGAGTAGTATGCTTTCTTTCAAAACTCTTTGAGGGTATGTGGTATCATCGGTCTAGACAGTCAAAGCAACTTTGGTTGATAATCTTTCCTGGGTGATTACAAAACATTCCTACATGGGTCAGGTCCCTGAGAGAAGTCTGCAGATTATACCAAGCAGTGATTTTCACCTTGGCTTCACTTTAGAGTTACCTAGAAAGTTTTAAAAACACTGATGCTCAGAACCCTATTTAATTATTTTAGAATTCAAAAAGTTTTATTAGTTCATATTAATTTTACAGAATAGTGGATTTCATGTGGCATATTCATACCTGCACATAATAAAATTTGATCAATTGTCCCCCTAGTACTTCCCCTTACTTGCCCCTCTTACCTCCCCCTTTTACCTTACCTCTATCTCAATGATCTCCCTTCTCTTTTCATGAGACTCCTTTTTCTTCTTTTTTTTTTTCTGTAGCTTCCATGTATGAAAGAAAACATATGGCACCAGTCTTTGAGTCTGTCTTATTTTGCTTAACATAATGGTCTACAGTTTCATCCATTTTGCTACAAATGATATAATGTCATTCTCCTTTGTGATTGAATAAAACTCCATTTGCTTTATCCATTCATTTGTTGACAGACAACTAGGCTAATTCCATAATTCAGCTATTATGATTTGTGCTACTATAAACATGAAAATGCATCTATCTCTAAAATATTCTGTCTTTATTTTAAATAGATTCCAAGGAGTGATATAGAGGAATCATATGGTAGCTTAATTTTGGGGGGTTTTTGAGGAATTTTCATACTGATTTTTATACTGAATATACTAATTTACATTCCTGCCAATGTTGTATAAGCATCCCTGCATCCTTGCTTGTCTTTATTGTTATTTATAGTCTTGATAATTGGCATTCCAACTGGAGTGAGATGGAATTTCAGTGTAGTTTTGATTTGCATTTCCCTAACGGCTAGAGATGTTGAGTATTTTTTCACATAGTTGTTGATTCTTGGTATCAAATTCTGAGCTGTAGGAATTCTATTGAAGATTCACTGTCTATGCCTATATGTTGGAATGTTTTCCCTATGTTCTCTTTTAGAAATTACAAAGTTTTTGGTCTAATTCCTAGGTGACTGGTTCATTTTGAGTTGACTTTTGTGCAAGGTGAAGATAGGGATCTCGTTTCAGGTTTTTACACGTGGATATCCAGTTTTCCCAGAACCATTTGTTGAAGAGGGCACCTTTTTCAAGGATCAGATGACTGGAGATGTGTAGGTTTGTCTCTATGTCATCTGTGCTATACTATTTGTCTACATGTCTATTTTTACAAGCTGTTTTTGTTTCTATGTCTCAGTTGTGTAATTTAAAGTTGAGTATTGTGATGCCTCCAGCTTTACTCTTTTTGCTCAGAATTGTTTTGAAAATTCTGGTTCTTTTGTTCTTCCACATGAATTATAGGATTGTTTTTCTAATTCCTTAAAAGAATATCACTGGTATTTTGATGTGAATCGCATCGAATCTGTAAATCACTCTTGGTAGCATAGCCATTTTAGCAACATTATTTCACCCATCTGTGAAAATGGGAGATGCTTCCATCTTCTTGTATCTTCATTTTTTCCAAAGTGTTCTGTAATTATATTTGTAGAAGTCTTTCACCTCTTTGGTTAGATGTATTTTAGATAATATTTAAAGTTATTGTGAATAGAAATTTTTCCTGATTCTTTTTCAGCTGATTTATTACTGGTGTGTAGAAAGGCTAGTGATATTTGCATGTTGGTTTTGTATTCTACTACTTTGGTGAATTGGTTTATCAGCTCTAGAAGACTTCTGGTGGAATTCTTAGGATCTCCTAAGTATGAGATCATATCATCTGCAACAGAGGCTCTGACTGCTTTCTTTCCTGTTTGTATACATTTTATATCCTTCTTTGGTCTAACTGGTCCAGCTAAAGTTTTAAGTACTATATTGACTAGCAATGGTGAAAGTGGACATCCTTGTATGGTTCCTGATTTTGAGGAAATGCTTTCAGCTTTTCCCCATTCAGTATGATGTGGGTGTTGGATTTGTCACTTATACCCTTTCTGATGTTGAGATACATTCCTTTTATTGATAGTTGTTTCAGTGTTTTTAATCATAAATGGGGGTTGAATTTTGCTGAAGTTTCTTTCTGTGTCTATTGAGATGATCATGTGATTTTTTTCTTTATTCTTTCTATTTATATACATTATTACTATTTATATACATTATTATATACATTATTACTATTTATATACATTCTTTCTATTTATGTACATATATTACATTATGTTTATTAATTTGTGTATGTGGAACCATCCTTGCATCTCTGGAATGTAACCAACTTGATCATATTCTACAATCTTTTAAAGTATTTTTAAATTTGAATTGCTAATGTTTTATTAAGGAATTTTGCATCTTCATCAAGGATATTGGTTTACAGTTTCCTTTCTTTTCATGTCCTTATCAGGTTTTCAATAGTTCCCAATGATCCTGTGGATTTCAGGGGTGTCTGTTGTAGTATATACTCTCACTCTTAATTTTATTAAATTTGTGTTGATTTGAGTCTTTATTTTTGTTAGTTTGGCTAAGACTTTATCAATCTTGTTTATCTTTTTAAAAATTTTTTTAGTTGTAGAAGGGCACAATACCATGATTTTATTTATTTTTATGTGGTGCTGAGGATTGAACCCAGTGCCTCACACATGTTGACAAGTGCTCAAACTCTGAGCTACTACCCCAGCCCAATTTTGTTTATCTTTTCAAAGAACCTGTTCATTTTCATTGATTCTTTGAATCATTCTTTTATTCTGTATTTCATTAATTTTAGCTCTGATCTTTAGTATTTCTTCTACTGGTTTTGAGAATGGCTTATTCTTGTTTTACTTTTTTCTAGGGCTTTGAGATGCATCATTAGGTTGTTTATTGGAGATCTTTTTGATGTTTTTAATGTAGGCACTCATAGCTATAAACTTTCCTCTTAGCATCACCTTTGTTGTGCTCAAAGATTTTGATGTGTTATATTTCTATTCTTGTTTGATTCTAAGAATTTTAAATTTCTCCTCTGATTTCCTTAATGATCCATTCATCATTGGAAATATATTGCTAAATTTTCATGTGTATGTATAGTCTATGTGGTTTATTTGGCTGTTGCTTTCTAATTTTATTCCATTATTATCCAATAAGATGCAAGGAGCTATTTCAGGTTTTTATATTTGCTAAAATTTGCTTCATGACATAAAATATGATCTATTTTGGAAAAAGTTCTATGAGCAGCTAAAATAAGTATATTCAGCTGTTGCTGGATAAAATATTCTGTAGATGTCTATTAAGTTCATTTGAGTTATAGTGTGTTTTAGCTCTGTAGTATCTTTGTTGATTTTATAACAGGATGACCTATCTATCAGCAAGGGAAGTATATTGAAATCACTCAGTATTTGTGTATGGGGAACTCTCTGAGCCTTTCTGCTGAGTACAGTTTGTTTTATTTAATTAGTTTTGTCAATATTTTGGGCACAATTATTTTAGAATTAAAAGATATTTTTCAGTGAAGTCTCTTGAGTAGTGGTAAATTGAAAAATATACCAGAAGAACACATACTAAAACATTTAAACATGATTATTGACAGAGCAAGTAAAATTTAGAGGATCATACAATTTTTGAGATGAGTATAAAACTGATTTCAAAAATAAAGAAGATTGCAATAAAATGGAAAAAATAATAAACACTGCAGATAGAAAAGTAAGAGTGTATAGATATCAATAAAATGTCAGAAAAGATTCAGAGGCATATTAATTTTAACAAATCTTAAGTATTCTTCTTCCAAGGAATTTCAGAACAGTTCCAAAAAAATCTATTACTGTAACTCAGTTGATTAAGACACTTGTGCTCAAAGTAAAAAGCAATATGAAGTTCCTACATGAACATGCTTAATGGTATAAAAATATTAATTGCACTCAAATCAGAGGTGAGCAAAAATCCAAAGTCAAGAATGACTACATGAGAGCCTGCATGTAGAACTGCTACTAACAAACTTGAGAATGAATAAGAAAGGAGATCAGTTTGAACAAACTAACTGTTGCTGTTTAGATTAAGTGAAGGTACCAAATGGCAACTGAGTATAGAATTTTTTTAATTTAAGAAAGAATTTAAGTTTAACAATATGCATTTAGCTGACATCAGTATTGAAGATGGGAAGGGAGCCAAGTTAGGAGTTGTGCTCCACCTTCTGCTCCACCCAGGGGACAGGTCAGCATAACAGTATACTCTTGCTTTTCTGGACCCATTCTTCCTCATTTTACCCAGAGTGTTCCCTTCTTTCTAATGTAAAATCTTCATTGGCTTGTTTAAATTCTTTCCAGTTATGTTTTTCTTTCAATGCACATATATCATTCCTATCCTGGCACATAAGAAGTACCAAGAAACAAAAAGACAAACTCAGTGTATTCCTTAGAGAAAATTCCTATGATAAGAAAGAAACCCATGAATACACATGTATTAAGAATTTTGGTTCCTGTTGCCCATTAACTTCTTGTCTTTTTTGTCATATAAGAGTTGTAGAAGGTCATGAATGAAAGAAAGGGTGAATGAATGAATGAAAATTTACAAAAATTTGTATGTAGTAATGTCTTATTCAATTTTGTGCATGGTGTGCTTTGGAGGTTCATTTCCTTCCAAAGGTCAGTGTGTTGAGGGCGTGATTGCCAAGGTAATACTATTGGGAGGTGGTTCTATCTTTGAGAGGTGAAGCTTCTGGGTGGTTCTTAGGTCATTGGGGAGCCTGCCCCTGAAGGTAACTGGGGACAGCGATGTTTTTCTCTTTCTCTCTTTCATTTCCTGGAGATAAGAGAAGCAATTTTGCTCTTTCACGTGTTCCCACATGACATGTTGCCTCACCACAAACCTAAAGCAATAGGCCCAATCAATTATGGATTGAAATCTCCAAAACTGTGAGCCAAAGCAAACCTTTCTTTATGAATTGATTATCTCAGTTATTTGTTATAGTGATAGAAAGCTTACTAGCACAGCACATTACATTTTTGGGTGAATAACTTCACTATAATGAATAGTTTCATTTATGAAAACTGTATTCCAATTAAGCAATGACAAAGCCTGTACCAAATTATCACTTGCTTTAGAAAGCAGTTTATGTGCCTACTAAGCTTGTAACTAAGGGTGGAGGTTGTAAACCAGAATTAGTAGTAGATGTTAAATACAGTTGACTGCATTTGATAAACAATTCTAGAAAGAGTTCACTGCTACATGTTCATTAAACCCATTCATTTTCCTTTTGGACAAAACAGCTAATCCACAACCCTTGAAATTAGTTGGGGTCATGTGAATAAATTTATACCAATATAGTATGGATAAAAGTCACACAAGCCTTTTTTTTTTTTTTTAGCTTAATGCACATAAATTCCTATGTGTAACCCTCCTTGCTCATTTTTTCATTGGTAGCATCCTTGCACAGTATATGTTAAAGAAAATGGAGATATCCTGGCACCTCGATTGGCTTTTTAGTGTCCACCTTTGTCACCCATGGTTCATGTGAAATCTGATATAGCAGTTGCTGGTGGAAGCTGGCATAATACATTTGTATACAAGAGCTGGTACCTCAGGGAATGCCCTGCATGACCAGGAGCAAGACCCACTTTGGATTTATCTAGGATTTTCATCGCCCTCCTCCAAAATTTCACTAGGAGGGGAGGTTAGCAAGGACACTGCTCTCTCCTATCTTTTCTCCTTCTCTTTCCTTGATTCGTTCTTTCTCTTTCTCTCTCTCTCTCTCTCTCTCTCTCTCTCTGAATCCTATCCAGAACCAGAAACTTTTATTCCACAGTCTGGTTTGTTAGAAACTATGCCTATTCCGTTTTCTCCCCTTTCCTTTGCACATTTAACTTCTCTTCTGTTCTTAGGAAGAAATGTCTAGGGGAGGGGAAAAGTCCTTTATTTAATCAGAGAATGCAGACCATGTTGTGAACTCGAATAACAAAAGCCAGGAGAAACTTGTTATCATTAGAGATATAATTGTTTTGCAGAAATATTGCACAATCTTGTTCAGGTTTGTGGTTTCAAGAACACCGTGTAAGCTTTTGCGTCAGGCCAATTTGAGAATATAATTTCTGCTCTGGCATTTTCTGGCTCTGTGACTTGCTGTGTTACTTTAAGCATGTTCTATTTTACCTTTAAAATCTTGTTTTCACCTGAAAAAAAAGAGGATGACAACAGAAAATACTTTGTAAGGTTAATTTTAGAATTGAATAATGTCTTAAATGTAGGATTCTGTTCTGAAAACTTCCTGGTTTAAAGAAGAAAACAACAACAAATTCTTCAGCCCATGAGAAACAAAGTGACTTCTATTTGTGGTCAGGTATGGTGTCTCTCCTCCCTCCATGTCACTCTCTCTGTGTGAACTTGGGGATAAACAGGTCTACTCCTGCTCACCTCTCAGGGAGAAGTCAGCAAGGAAGAGTTTCTGACTGCTGTCCTCTGCCTCCTGGCCTCCTTTAACGGCCATAGGTGACTGTCTCATTTCCAGTATCTTAGTCAGTTCCTACCTCTCCCTTTCAAACCAAATCTGGAATCATCAGGCAATAGTTTATCTACTTAATTGCACTAATTAAACCGAACTGGCCTATGTTTTGTTCCTCAGCAAGTTTTTACTTTCAATAATTACTTTTGTCTTGAATCATGAAACGAATCTGAACAGAACAATGCAAAAAGTGTTAAAAAGAGTTTTGAAGTTTTGGGACATGGTGGTGCTGCCTACTCTGGGCCAATGTGTGAATATCACCAAGTCTCCATGAAATTTCAGTGATCTGGTCCCACATTTGATCCATGATGATTTCTGAGAGCTCCTAGTTAGAAGAGCTGAAATCCCTTCATCATCAGCATCTCCAGGGAGCTGGAACCCTCTCCCTTGACCTGGCTCCAGCCCTCTACTTCTCTCCAGCTCTCTGCCTCCCAGATGTCCCACCAAGGGCAGGCTGGCCCATTATGTGTCTTCTGCTTTTTCACCAACAAGACTCCTTCATGTATACTTCTGATAATTGTGACTTGTGAGATACATTCTAGCTTACTATTTTAACTTGCAATATTCACATAATTCAAAAATATAATATAGAAATGAACTGCAAATCTTTCCCTCCCTGTCCTCTTCCTTTTCCAGAAATACATGTAATCATTGAAATTTATTTCTTATGTATTCTTTATTCATACATAGTAAATTAAATTTATTTTACATTTTACCTAAGTATACCATTTTATATGCACTATTCTGTATCTTGCCTTACTTTTTCTTTTCCTTTTTTAGTCTAGGAAGAGGCCCCTTATTCTTTTCTCCAACTGAGTGATATTCCCTTATATGAATACAGCTTAACTATCTCTAATTAGAAGAATTCAGGTGGCTTCCTCTGTTTGGATATTATAAATAATGCTTCAGTGAATAATATTATATCTAAGTCACTTTACAAACATGCAATTTTTAAATACTCATTTTATCTGCGCACCAACTTCTATGACAATGTACCATTTTGAGGATCCAATTATGAATTATTAATGAATTTATTTTGACTCAGTTAAAAATGGGTAGAAAAAATAAAGTGACATAGTAGAATAAAAGCACTCATGTTCAATTATGCATAAACGTAAGACACAGTTTGATATATTCATATACACACAAAGCCAGAACAAAACTACCATTTTAAGGTAAAAGGTAATAATGTTCACATGTCCCCTTGCTCTTCCACCAACCTTATCCACTTAAAGTCTGTGGCTGGCTCTTGCTCCACACTGTTCAAGGGTCTATTTCTTGTCTGATCAGACTTCGGGTGAGTCTGAATACAAAGACCAGACACCGGCTGATTTCTGTCTGAACAATGGTCCAGGCACAACTGCTGTGTTGCTGGCTTTCCAGGTAATTGCGGATCCTTCGAAAGTATGCTTTAACCTGCAATCTAAGGTTCTTACTCCCCAGGGCGCCACTTTTCTGCTCTGCTTCCAGTCCCAAGAGTGTTTCCAGGTGTTCTAGTTGTTGATGAAGGTCAATGAGGAATTTCTGAATGTGGTTTTCCTCTCCGCCACCCAGAGAAATATTTTCCTTGAAGAGGTTGAAGATCTGCTGGAGCATCTCATGGAGAATGGCCAGTGCATGCCCTTTTGGGTACCAGTGAAAATTCACAGATTTCTGAGGAAGCTGGAAATTTTTCCTGTATGGCAGACACTGCTGGATTGATGAGCTTTGCAAATTATTCAGTAGTTGTAAAATCTCTTCCTTTATTCTTTGTTGGAGGAGAACCAGTTTCAGTTCTACAGAGAAGACCATCATCACCAACACAATGCTAGGGAACTGCTTGTGAATCATAGCAAAGGTCAAATACGCTGCTTATCTCTTATGCAGACTTAGTTAAACTCCAGTGCTAGTGAATGTTTGCTTTTCATACCTCTCACCCTGTTCTGGAGCGTGTTCTTTTCTGTTGGTTTTGATTCTAATGTTGTCATGTCTCCAAGTTTGCACGTCAGGTTTTCTGGTTCCCTTTGCTGCTGTTCATGGATCATTTCCTCCACCTTCCCCATTGTGTTGGGTGTTTGAGGAAGTAACCAAAAGAACTTGTCTCACTGTATACTATTCTTGAGACAATTACAGACTAGTCACCCAAGATGATCTTCTGTTACCCACATTATTTATTACATACGGAGTTTCACTTAACACAATGTGCTTTCTAAATATTTAGTCAACCTTATTAAAGTTTTTTTTTTTGAGAGCAAAATATTTATTGCAAGCAGTAGTCTTTCATAGGGAAATATTTATCAGAGTCTCAGAAATACCTCCAAGACACTCAAAGGCAAAAATTAAAATCCATACAGATTACTACATTTAAAGTGTCAAGTATAACTGATTTGCATAAGTGCTCAAGCAAATAAACTTAAAATAGGTATCAGCAATTTTAGACGGCTTTATATCTTGTTAAATCAGTATAATTAAGTGTATGGCATAATGTGAAAGAGTAAAACATAGCAAAAGAAGGCTGTTATGATTTTTTGTTAGTGGCAGAATCGTAGAAACAACCTACAGGTTCCACAACAGGAGAATGGTTACATATATTTGGGTCCCTCTGTATATGAAATGTTATGAAAGGTTCTAAGTGATAAAATACATGTGAGAAGAAATTAGTGATAGTTCATCTCTATTCCCTAGGGTAGCAATAGATAAGGTAAACTAACGTGAACATCTCTGCCTCAATAATTCCTTTTGCATGACAAACATCAAGTTCCATCTTCTAAGTTCCTCCTGAATAAGCCCCCTACCTACTTTTCCAATCTTACTTCCCACTGTTGCTCTAAATATAGTGTAAGAGAACCCAAACTTCAGATGGAGAACAGGACTCACTATTGCTAGTGCTGTGTGTGTGTTTTTGTGTTCATCAATGACATTTTCTCTGAAACATCTCCTTGTTTCCTCCTTCACTGAGGACCTGTCAGTGCAAAGACTAAGCACCACTTTCCCTTTAAAGCCCATATCTCTTCCAGAAGCTATAATTGCACTCTGGGTTCCCACAGCACTTTGTACCTCCTTTAAGATACCTTTCTTGTTCAGTCATATATGAGGCTATTTATTTACCTGTCTCACAAGCTCCCGAGGTTAAAACCTTCAGAAGAAGATGCAATAAACACTCATCCTTTTTATTATCCATACAGCAATAGTAGATATTTAATCAATAAGTATTGATTTGGAGTGAATTGATATGTTCTGCCACAAAACAATAAAAAATATTGAATTTTAGTTTGGATTATTTTTTATCAGGCAGTTTTTGGGTGAATCCCCAAATGTTGAAAACAAACACATGTATAATCTCATTTATACTAGCTCAACTCTGTTGGTATCACTTAGTCTGGTATCATTGAGTTGAATCAACTGTTAGTTTACCCCAGAAAGAGTGAGTGATAGACAACAAACAGAGAGAAGACCTATGGTAATTCTTGTTTTGTTTTGTGTGTGTGATACTGTGGATTGAACCAAGGGGCCCTCAGCCATTGAACTACATCCCCAGATCCTGCCCCCACAACCCCATTTCACTCTATTTTTTGAGGCAAGATTTCAAGGCTGGCCTTGTGATCTTATCTTTAACACTTTCCATGCCTGTCTTCAAGTCAATTGATACTTTCTTCTGTTTTATGTTTTCTACTGTTAAGCTGATTAAGTGCATCTATCATATCAGATATGTTTTTATCTCTAAGTGTTGAATGTGTTTCTTTTTTATATCATTTCTTGCTTTCTTTACTTCCTAGGACAAATGAGGTAATTTATAGTGTGTATTTTAATTTCCTTGTCTGATAATTCTATCATTTGTGTAATTTCTGGGTCTGATTCTTTCATATTTTATTTATTTATTTATTTTGGTACTTGGGATTGAAGCCAGGGGCACTCCACCACTGAGCCATATCCCCAGCCCTATTTTGTATTTTAGTTAGAAACAGGGTCTCCCTGAGTTGCTTAGGGCCTTGCTAAGTCGCTGAGGCTGGCTTTGAACTCGCAATCCTCCTGCCTCAAGGAGGATCTCCTTGCCTCTCCAGTGCTGATTACAAGCCTGCACCACCATGCCCAGCTGGGCCTGATTCTTTTAATCATGTATTTCTTACATGCTCATGGGTCCTCTTTTCCTGGGTTTTTTTCTTGTTTGTTTATTGTTTGTTGGCCTGGTAACTTTTGATTGGATTCTGAACATTATAAATTTCATTTCACTGGGTATTGCATTTGTTAAAACCTTAAAATGTTGTCAGATTTTGTTTTAGGATGCAGTTAATTTGCTTGAAATATGTTTGATTTCTTTGAGATTTGTTCTTAAGCTTTGTTTGCATAGGAGAGGCAGACTTAATAGTCCAGGGTAACGTATCCCACACCAAGGACACGTCCTTGTGAAGATTCTATTCAATGTTCCCTGTATTAGAAGGTCTTTATTCTGGCAGGGAGAAACAAAGTAATTCCAGCACTGCTCCTTTCTGGGTGTCCTTTCCTTGGTCACAGGTAACCCTTCACATGCATTAAAGAGATTGCACATCAGTCGAAGACTCCTACAGGCACTTCTCGAGATCTCTGTGATCTCCCTTTACGTCCAAGTCTCTCTCTGTAGGCCAATATTTTCTTCCGTATTTTGTCCTGCAGTTCTTTATCTGCCTCCTGAAGTCCAACCTCTGACTTATCAACTCAGTGGAAATACTGATCCATTTGGCTTTTCTCTTCCTTGTGCTGCAGCCAAGAAACTCACTCCACAGAGTAAGCTGAAACAATTATAGGACTCATTGTATTCTTCATTTTTCCCCAAAATCATTATCCTATGCTGCCTGTTGTCTATTGGGTAAAAACCATTTTCTCCTATTTTTTATTCAGTTTTTAGTTGTTTAAAGTGAGAAGATAAATCTGGTCATTCCTCATGGCTCGAAGTTCTGTAAACATTAATAATCTAAAGTAAGAGCTATAATCTCTGGGCCAAATCTGGCTCACATCTGATTTTTGTAAATAAAGTTCTATTGGAATATAATGATGCACATTTGTTAATGTATGTTTATGACACTTTCATGCTACAATCGCAGAGTTGATTAATTGTGACAAAACTATATAGTCTGCAAACTTTAAATAGTTATCATTGGTCTTTTACAGAAAAAAGTTTGCTGGATTCTGACCTAAAATATTAAAAATAAAATATAATTTTGTTAAAAGTTTATGCATTTTTAGTATATTTTATTTTAAAATGCAATATCATAAATGTTAAAATATTAATTTTTTTCAAAAAAAGCATACTTATTTTATAAGGAAATTCACTGCATGCTTGCATCACACTGGGAAAAAACAATGAGAAAGTGTCATGGTGATGAAAAGGATCTAAATATTAAGTATCACTAAACATGACAAAGTCTTTGAAACACATCAAGGACTAGTGGTGGTACTTTATTTTTAACTAGAATGAGTTTTTTGAAGACTTTTAAATTAATGTAGAAATGTATTAGTCAACTTTGTGTCACTGTGACCCAAATCACCAACAACAACAACTTAGAGGAAGAAAAGTTTATTTGGGGTTTAGGGGTTCAGTCCAAAGATGGCTGATTTCATTGCTCTGGGTCGAAGGTGAGGCAGTTCATAATGGTGGAAGGGTCCAGCAAAGGATGGCTGCTCAGTTAATGGTGGTATCAGGAAGCAGAGGTAGGGAGAAGCCACAAGGAAGTCGCACCCTTCCAGGGCATGTACCCAGTGACCCACCTCCCCAAGCCACACCATGCCTGTCTACAGTTACCACCCAGTCAGTCCATCCAAATAGGGTGGACTGATTAGTATACAGCTCTCCCAATCCAATCATTTCACCTCTGAATGTTCCTGCATTAACACAGGAGCTTTTGGGTTCACCTCATACCCAAACCATAACAATAAATGTACATTTTAATTCATTTCCTATTTTCATAAATTGTTTATTTATCATTGCTGTTTAAGAAAGTAATACTATAATTAAAATCAGGATACCCTCTTTCTGTTAAAAATAAATGAAAATAGTTCTAATCAGTGAAGAAGCCATTTTAAATTCAACCAAATGATGGCAGCATAACATTAATTACATAAATCCTGGCATTGACTTCACAAGGTGAGTAAAAAATGCAAGTTCATGGCATCTAGTCCTATAAGTAATACCATGTGATCATCAATACAGTATTACTTAGACTAGATTAATTGTTCCCACAATGCATAAGATCACTAATCTCCTTGATTTCATATTAAGATTCTTGCTGATTAATATTGTTAAATATTTTCCTTTCTTGTCTGATCTACCCTAACGAACATTGCTTTCTGGGCAACCATCCACCATAGTCTCCCCTTCCTTTTTTTAGGTACTGGGTATAAACATATCCTGAATTCTTTGTTCATTCTCAGATCTTGTGCTTCCAGCCATACTTCCCAGTGTGCCACATGTAGCCCCAGACCAAGTTACTCAGGGCCTCGCTTTGCTGTAGCCTCGGTGATTTCTTTAAGGCATGGTCATTTGTTCCAATGATCTCAGCAGATCTCAACCCCATTTTCTGAGCCTGGTCTTGCCAATATTTAACCATGTTACTGTATCTGTCATAGAACACTGGAAGTAGATGTGATCTTAAATGACATCTAATCTCTGCTTCCCTTTCTCTTCCTCAACAATTCTGCCCTCAAGCCAGTAGCTGGGCAAAAAAATGGCAAGCAATGTCCTCGAAAAGGAAGGGGCTCACGTTGGAGCTCAGACAGGGTGAGGTGAGTGTTCATGTGGAGAGAGATCTGGGTGTGGGCTGTCAGAGAATGAGCAGAGCAAGTGGGCACCTGTGGAGAAGGACTGCCTGTGGGGAGTCATAGCCTAAGTGGGACGAGGAGGAACGGTCTACAGAGCAAATGCTCTGTAATCTTTCAAGGCCATAAAAGTCAAGGAAAGACCAAACAACCATCCAAGACTAAAAGCAACTAAAAGAGACAACCGAACATACTCCATGACTTGGAAGAGGATTCATGTGCTAGTAGGAATTGGGACAACTGGAAAATTACGAAGACTGATTGTTAAATGGTGTTAATGTAATAGGGTTGATTTCTGAATGTTGGTGATTATATTGCTGTTATATGGGTAGAAATGGGCCTGTGGGTAGGAAATATACATTTAAGTACTCAAGAGTATCAGAGCATTAGATTGGCAATTTAGCTGACAGCGTTTCAAAAACAGCAAATCTCATCATCATGTACATACACAGGTCACTGATTAAAAAAAAAACTATAAATAAATAGCAGAAAGATCAGTAGAGTAAAAGGAAGAGAACAGGGGGGGGGGGAGGCAAAGGGGAAATACAGAAGACCAAATTAGAATAAATTAAATTCCTTGCTTTTGTAATTATATCAAAATGAATCCTATTGTCATGTATAACTTAAAAAAAATAAAGAAAAACCCAGGTTTTCTGTAACATATTTGCAACTTCTTTAATCATTTCAAAATGAAAAAAGGATGTGTCTTTTTTAAACCAAATAATCCTTATTTAAGATGTGATAATTAAGACTTAATGGGGCAGAACATTCTTTCTGTACTGCTGAGGTTTAGCTATCAGGTGTCCCCCAAAAGCTCACATGTGAGACAATGCAAGAAAGTTCAGAGATGAAGTGATTAGGTTATGAGAGCCTTAACCTAACCAGTGCATTAATCCCCTGATAGGAATTAACTAGGTGGAATTGTAGGCAGGTAGGATGTAGCTGGAGAAGGTAGGTCATTGGGGTCATACCTTTGGAGTATATTTTTGTCCGTGGAGAGTGGAGTTGTTTCTCTCTGCCTCCTAGTGGCCATGTCCTGAGCTGTTTTTCTCCTCCACACTCTTCCACCATGATGTTTTGCCTCTGGAACCATGAACACCAAATAAACTCCTCCTCCCCAAAATTGTTCTTGCTGGATCTTTTGGTGACAGTAGCAAAAAACTGACTGAACATGCATGTATCATCACATACACACTATCTTCATCTCCTCATTAGCCCAAGAATAGCAAAACCACAGTGTTTTAATCACATTTTTCATCACTGTGACCAAAAAACCCAGCAAGAACAATGTAGAAGAGGAAAAGTTTATTTTAACTCAGTTTCAGAGATTCAATTCATGGTCAACCATAGCTCTGGACCTAAGGCAAGGCAGAACATTAAAGTAGAGGGGCTTGGTGGAGGAAACCAGCTCAGAACACAATGGCCTGAAAGTAAAGAGAGAGTTCTGCTCACCAGGGATCAAATATCAACTTAAAGCAACACTCCCAGTGACCTATTTCCTTCAGCCACATCCTACCTGCCTATAGTTACCACCCAGTTAGTTATTCCATACCAGAGGATTCAGCCACTGGGGATACCTTATATCTGAACCATAACACACAGAACGAACAAAGTTAGAGAGAGAGAGAGTAAGTAAGTTAGTTAGCTCCCATTGCAACCCCATAACCTAGCACACAATAATCCTAACCCTGATCAGAGTAAGGTAGTCAATAAATAATGGATGAATAAATGTATTTAGTCAATGAGGGAGGGAAAGGTGCTTTGAAGAGAAAGGAAAAGATTTAGAGTTATGAAAGCGAGAATGTGATGGATTGTCAGCAATACTGGAGGGTAAGAGAGGGTAGGAAAGCGAAATCGAAGATCTGGTTATATAGATTGGTGATCCTAAAGTAAAAGTAGCATCAGTTTGCCTTGATTGGAGTAGAACTGGAAAAGAACCATGGTATATTCAGAGTTACGGCTTCATCAGTGGAATTCAACTAAATGACAATGAAACAAGAGAATCTGCAACATTAATAGAAGAGCAGTGGGAGTATTAGACCCCAGAATCTATAACAGATGAATTTAGATTGTACATATATGATAAAGTTCAAGGGCAATGTAACCCTCCTAAAACTCTTTGATTATATTTAACAGTTGACTTCCTTTCTTCTTTAGTCTTAGTACTTTTCAGATCGCAATCACTTGTGTATCCATTCAAATGACAATTTCAACACAACAGCTACCATTTACTGAATATATACTATGTATTAGACAGTTCTCAAAGACCTTTGAGTATTTGGTCTCAATCTCTTCTTCAACTTTCCTTCCAATCCTTTCATTTCCCCTCCAATCCTTAGCAGAATTCTTTGGTCTAATATTGCAAAGCAACACAGTCACGTATCATATCAAAGTTATATTAGAAGTGGCCTAGTTATCAAGGGAAAGATTTGTTCTATAGATGCTCCATTATGAAAGCATTAAAAGTTTTTAAAAGCTGTTAAAAGATACACTGATGCTTTTAAGAGATGTAGATAATCACAATCATCATGATTGTGAGGGTATTGGATCATATGGCCAGGAGTGAACCAGGAAATTGGACAGGAAAGTAAAGTGGGATTAAGACAGAGAGAATGAAGGGGAGGGACTGAGAAACATGAGGCCCTAGACAGCCATTTAAGATAGACTCTCCATAGACAGAAAGTATCTCATTAGGACAATTAAAAAATAGTTTGAGTATTCTCTAACACCAGGTGTGCTCCCTATTGATTACTGATAATGTTTATTTTCTTTCTGACTGTTCATGATTATTTATTAAGTAACACTTATACCTTTTACTAGGTGCTAAGCATTGTTCTAAAGGAATTAGAAATATTAATTCACTTAATTCACACAGCTATCACCCCCCCCATCATACAATTAGGGAATCTGAGACATTCACATATTAAATCCAAACATCATGTGCATAGCTAAAGGACTACATATAATATTATTTCTAATCTTTATAATGTTATTGTAAATTAAGTCTTACGATAATGATTGCTTTTGAAAATGAGCACACAAACTGTGATCCAGAGGAGTTTAAAAAACATTTCTAAATACAGAAATGTTAGCTGAAACCTCTGTTCCTGAGGAACTGACAGGCTCAAGAATTACTCTCCCTCTATAAATAGTTAGAAAACCAGACAAAATATAGGAAGCAACTATTTTCAGCCATTGGCCTGCAGTGATCCCTGTGAGATGGAAACAAGTGAGGCTGTCCTGAGGGCAATTTCTAGACTGCACAGCAGGGAGGAGAAACCTCTCTGGGCAATCTCACTGAGAGACTGGTGAGAACTTTAGGGGGCCAGAGCGGCTAGCATGTGCAGGGCAGGCGCCCCAAAGGAGGGAGCTACTTAGAGAAGTTTCAGAAACCTTCACATGGCTCTACCTGAGTCCTTGGTGAATAGTAATGTGTGCATGCATTAGGAACAGTCCCTCAAGGCCTCAAGAGCAACCTTCAAAGAAAGAAAAATTTCTGGGGAACTTTTAAGCCAAATAATCTGGGAGCACATGCAAGGCTGGTAATTGTTCCTGTTCCCACCAGCCACAGGGGGAACCTTGCTGAATACACAGGACATTCAGTAAAGGTCTCTAAAGGGCCATACCTTCATTGAACATGAGGATAAATTAGTCCTAAAGTCAAGACTACTCTAGATCCGTCCTAAAAGAGCTTAGGTAAGAGTTTAAAGAATCAAACTAGGCCACATAAATACAGCAGCCTACCAGAACAAAGCCCAACACTCTTCCAAGAAAGGCAATAAAATAAAGTGTGCAAAAACATGAAAATCACAATTTACTGAATGTCTGGAATTCAGTAAAAAATTACCAGACATGTGAGAAAACAAGAAAAGATGACCTACAATCAGAAGAAAAATTAGTTAATAAGAACTGAAGGGAGAAGATGAATTAGCAGAACATGGTATTAAAACAGGTATTATAAAATTCTCCAAATGTTCAAGAATAGAGAGGAAACCAAGCATAAACATGATGAGAAGAGAAATGTAAATTGAAAAAATAAGAACCAAAGAGAAAAATTTAAGATTCAAAATACACAGTACCTCAAAATTTTACTAGATGGGATTAACAACCAAATGCAGCAAAGACGCAACCAAGGTAGTCAGATCACAGGTAGAATTAAAACCCAGCTCCATATGACTCTAAGTTCTTATCACTTTCCCACTGTGCTTCTCAATTTATGATGCTCTATAAAATGGTACAGCTAACAACAAAAATATGCATTTCACCTGAGCAGAGGGTCTGTGAATAGACAGATGTAAACATGACACAAAGAAGAGGGTGGTTTAGAGTCAAGACATATGTAGACTCAAATTCTACTCTGTAATTTATTAGCTAGGTCAGCTTGCATGAATCTTTGAAAAATTGGGAAGGAAGGCCCACCTCATACAAAGCAGTAAGTGAGATTCCAGGTAAGAAGTATTATCACGCTGCTTGGCACCTGCTGACAGGGGAGAGCCCTCAAATTTCTCATTTGGGCTCAAGAAACTGATTAAGTACCACTAGATTGGAAGGCCTCAACCAAGGTCAGGAAAAGTGTGTGTGTGTGTGTGTGTGTGTGTGTGTGTGTAAGGGGTTTGGTTCTGGTAGCCAAAAGGGCTTTTGAATCAAGCGTCTGGACACTTTAAAAGTCAATGGGCTAGATGATCTAAATGTGGTTTTCTTTTAGAAGAGTTTGCAAAGTCTAAACATTACCCTTCTGACCTAAAAATGTCGACAGGCATTCTAGGTGAAAATCACATATGTTTATGCCAACATAATTTAGGAAACATAATTTTACACTGGAATGAATGTTATGTTTTCCCCTTGGAACAAAATGAGTGAGGCTTTGGAAAGGTTCTGTGGTTTACACTGACAGCCCTGAGTCTGAAATCTAGCCTATTGGCACTTGAGAAATAACTTCAGTAAATCTGTTTTTATAAAAGAGACTTAGTGACAATGACCTTGAAGAGTAATTGTAAGGGTTAAATAACATCCATAAATTTCCTAGTATTAGTAACTTAATATTTATTTGTTTCCTGACCTTTTGGATCCTCCCCAACCCCCAACTCACATTTGTTTCACTTCTCCATACTAAGAAATCCTCCATTTTGGGGAACTGATCTAAGATTCCATCCCAATGGCCCTCTGATATTAACTCCCTCAGTTTAGACTTGCCAGTTCTTCCTTTTCTGAAGAAATATTTGAGGGATTAAATGAGACAAACACCAGAGAAATCATTGTAATCTCACAGGTCCCTTTGGGAATTTATTAACCATAATTTCAAGAAAAAACTTGATTGTCTCCTTTTACTCCTTGGTGCAACAAAAAGAAAAATAAGCCAGAAAACTACAAAATATTAAAGAGCTGTAACCTTTGCCCTTTGCCTTCTTAATCTAGACTACATTTTTCAAGGCACTAAGCAATTATCAAATGACAGAGTTGTCTCAAATCAATACTGCATACCCTGTGTAACCACTAGAGATCAGATATGAGTGCTGGTGCCTGACCTGGCCCAGAGATTAATGAATTTGCTAAGCAACAAAGTCTGACTACCTGGTCACCATTACTCTTGACACAGTCAGCACCCAGGATGAAGGATGACTAGTGTGGAGGCTGTGACCTAAAACGATTACAGGAAATGCTGAGACCAGTGCAAGAGTTATCAAAAGGCCAGCTGGGAGACTGTCCAAATGACCTATAGAACTGCCATGCCAGGAACACAGGTTCATCTGCATATGAGGTAAAAGTACCCTTATGGGCCAAGATAAGAACTGCCGTCTCAAGTAAACAAGGTGCTCTTCTAAACAAACAAGAAACTAAGACAAGATATGGCTAGTTTAAAAAAAAAAAAAAAACCTTAACTAAAGGTGCAATACTAGATCTGAAAAATGCTTCATAAAAATTGTGCCTAGAGTTTGAAGAGGAAAGAGTACCAAGCAGATTTACTCAAATTCAAGTTCAATATTTTTCTGGATTTAATTGCCCTTATTAACATAGGTCAATTTATCTTGATCAACTGCCTGAGGACAAGGCCCCTGACCCCATCTATCCATGTCAAAGTTCACTTTGGTTAATCTAGGAAGTGGGGAAACCCAACCAGTGCTGCCTCCTGTCTCATATAAATCCAGATGAGAGAGGTCTTTCTGAAGTGTGGACTCTGAAGACGGCTGCTCAGAGTGGCTCTTGAAATGCAAGAGAAGATGGCTTAGAAATGGTAACAGACACCCAACAGCAGGCAGCAACTGGGGCACGGGCAGAGCAACCTGGAAAGATGTCAGTGTCTTTGATAAGCATCTGTGTGGTGACAGTTTGGGGCAGGAATAAAGGTTCTTAACAAAATCTTTATACACAGAAATAAATGTCCTCTTTGTCACTGTGGCTGTGCAGTAGATACAGTCTGGTCCTATAATGACACCATTCATTTGCCTTGGGAACATAAACTGTGCTTCTTCCGGCTGGTCTCCTCCATCCTGAAGGTCAGAACAAGATTAAGATCGCCCCAAAACAAACCAGCTCCTGGATGAAGGTGTGCTGATAACTTCCAAGGTGGTTTCATTGTATCAGCTTCGGAGGCCCTCAAGGTTGTTTTTCTTTTTTGAACCATCAGCATACATATTATGTACAAAGCAGAAAACGACATTTTTAAAGAAAATAATCTATATTATGGCAGGGCAAAATAGACACTGAAAAATGGTTGTTCATCAGCTATGTTTGGAACTGAGTGCTGAGATACAAAGTATTATTGTATTTTAGGACTTTGAGGGTTATCATGCGAATTTTTAAAAAATGTGTACTTTTGAACTGTAACTCAAGATCACATCCTTTGGACTTTCACATTAACATCCCAGATGGTAAAAGACAGTGTTGCTTGTTTGAAGAATAGTATGAACCAGAACATCACAGGGCTAAGTTCAGATTTTAGCAAAATGGAACTTTTCCATCTCTAATTCATGTTTCCCAGTTGACATATTTGGTAATAATTTTAAAAATCATACACTGATGTGAAATAAAAAAAGTGGGAGATAGGTGGCACAAAGCTGAGAGCACTAAAAGAGGGACAAGTGGCAAATGCATTTTATAACTTGCGGAGATACAGATACAGGTACACTTTCTTAAATTACAAAAGCAGTCATAAATTTTCTGACAGTCTCAAAATGTTACTTTAGACTTTACATTAGACAATTTGTCTTTTCATTTAATTGTCAGGAGGTAAATCACTAAGACCATTGGTTCTTAATAGAACAAAGGTTTTATGAGTTGAAGTTTGATGATTTACTGCTAAAATTAAATAATAGCAGGCATTTCTCAATTTATGCACAAATAAATTGATAGAGACAGCTTTTTAAATTGTAAGCCCTTTCCAACATAAACTTGTCTCAAACCATTAGTATGAACAATGATATATCTCAGCTTCTCAAGGTGGCATCTGATGTGTCTATAATATATAATTAAGGTTATCCTAGCAACCCTTCATGATGTTCTGCAAAAAGCACCATGTCTCCTATTAAAGAAGTTAGAAAGCAATAGACCAAGACCATTGATCTTCCAGCAGAAAGGCAATTTCAGGCGGTGAAATGAAGAGGAAGGAAACAGGCATGCTTTTTCCCCTGGACCCCATACATATATGAGGACATTGATGTGGTGACCTGTGGAAGAGAAGAACCCTGCACATTGGAAATGTAAACATCTTAGGCAGCCTTTTCAAAGGATGACACTCTAGTGCATAACATACAATTAACTTGAGACTTTTCTGGAAGGCCACATTGTCATTAATCTCTCTGGATGTTCCTCCAAAAAGAAATTTGATTTTTTTACTCCACTAAAATCTTGATAGTGAAGGTTTGAAATGACACTAGAAAATGTTGTTCGCTTAATGAAAGTTCTGGCAGTTATTTTACTGAATATGTACTGAGTGCCTGTCAATGACAACAGAGAAATCTAGACGGTGCACGTTTGATTCCTTAGAGATTGATTTTCATGTTACATTACATGTTTTTCTTAATTATCACTCCTTTCAGGCTTCCTGAGATGAAGAATTAGTTGTTATCTTTTAGATTCTCTTGTAATTTTGTCATGCTCTAAATGCAGCTGGAGAATAAAACCCACATACCAAAACACATTAACAAGGAATTACAAACATTAGCTAGAGGCAAGAGAAATGCCATGGAAGACTTTGCTCTTGATTACCTTTTTTAAAAACTCAGTTAATTAAAAAAATTAAAGAAGGTCAAGATAAAGGAACACTTAACTCTGATTCTGGCTGTAATCATAAAAGAACATTTTTAAGAGATCATAAATAAAAATGTAAAATGAGATTAAATTAGAAACTGAGATTGTTTATGCTATGGGCATAATGTGGTTTATTAAGACATGTAACTGAGGAATTATGTAATTTAGGAATTACAAAGTTAAACAATCTTGGAAATTTCCCAGGACATTAGACCTGATAACTTTCGTCTAGAAAGTCCCTCCTTTTTTCCTTTTATAGTCTCTCTAACTTGTTCACTCAGCAAATTACAGAGCATAAAATTCATTTGAGGGTTAAATGTCAAAGAGCCATAGCCTACAGTAGAGCAGGAAAGGAAGAGCTCTGGCCTGGCATCTTCTCCTATCAGTCTGTCAACAATTCCCAGAAGCAAGAAAATTAAGGGCAGACACCAGAAATTTGGCATTTACAAGGGTTCTGTAAAGAAAGGTGAGGAAGAAAAGGAAAAATGGTTCTGTAAAGAAAGGTGAGGAAGAAAAGGAAAAATAGAATCTCTTAAGGTTTAAAACTTTTTGGAATATCCACAATCCTAAATCTTACAAGCGTGTGGTTCAAAGGACAAAGCACATTATGAAAAAGAAGAGACACAAAATCAGGGAGAAATAAGAATTGGGGTTATGATATTTTTAGTTAATAAAATTATTTTAGTGTTTGTGGAAGTTATGTTAGAATATATGAGAGGAGGAAAATAATTCCAAAGGTTAAGTACACATGGGACTATAAGTACATGCCATTCAGTGATGGCATTTGGTGTGTGTGTGGACAGTTAGAGCCCATACCACTTGTGAAGAGGAAGCGCCCTGTTCACAGTTCCTGTGGCCTAGGCCATCAAGATCTGCAGCAGGCCAGAGGTGATGGGACCAGAGGTGCTATGGGACCTAAGATCTGTTTATACAAGAAACCTTTGAGGTGGCCTAGTACAAAAGGAGAGCTGGTCCTATCAGATTCTGGGAATTGGGAAATATGGAAGAGGGGGGGATGGAGCTGAAAGGTCGTGATGTAGATACAGACTCCAAAAGAGGAGGTGGTAGCACCTGAGTAAGTCCCTTCTATGCCAAGTCTACAAGAAGAGAAAGATGAGTAAGAGAAGAAGTGAACTGAAGAAGATAATGCAGCAGACTCTCAGGGGAGGGTAAAGCAACGAGCAATAGCCACACCAGAGATGACAGCTGGAGAGAAGAGCATATCCTCACAGCTGCTTTGGTTCCTGACATCTTCTAGTTCCAGGCCTTCTGAGTTCTTACACTGGACGTCTCCTCTGGCAGCCAAAGCAAGTCTCTTATCCTTAAATTAAACAGAGAGAACCAAAACAACTTACATAAGAAAGAGCTCTTGGAGAGTCTGGGCAGGGAAATATATTTTCATTTAGCAAAAGGGGGCTACAGGGACTGCAGCATTTCGTATGTGTGTATGTGTGTGTGGTTGTGGTTGTGTGTGTGTGTGTGTGTATACTTTAATAAAAGCTGGCTCTTTGGAAGTACTTTATATATCAAGCAGAACAACTGATAATCACCATGACATATATTCATCAAATGCATTCATTGTGTGTGCATACGTATATGTTAATATATAACATATATATACAGATATATATATAATCTGTATATATGTATATATATGTATATATATATATATATATCTGTATATATATATATCTGTACTAGGTATTGGGAAGATACAGATACATGAAACAGTAAAACATGTGTTCTACCATCAAAAAAAAAAAAGAAAAGAAAAGTTTTAGGGCCCTCTTTCTCTCTCTCCTTTAAAACATGCTGAAGAACAAATTCTGTCCTTCACACATAGCAAGAGCACAATGATATTTTAAGGGGTAAATATTTTATGTGACTCAATCACATACAAAATACTTGTGGAAGATCTAGGATATAGCAATTAATTTTAATTGGGAGAACCAGGGAAGATTTCATTGAAGAATTACCCTTTTCGTTGGCACTGTGGAATGAACAGTTTTGCAATTAAGAAAGGGACATAGAAAAAATAGGAAGCAACGAAGGTGTGAATGAATATATGTGAGACTTTTAGAATAGTCTGTTTTGGGGTGGGTCACAGAAACAAAGAAGATGAAAGAGAAAGAATAGTTTGGTGCAAACCTGTAGGGCATGTTAACTTTCAGGCTACGGAGTTACAACTGTTCAGTAAACGAGGACAATAAGATCATCAAATATATATTTCAGGAGGATTACTTTAGCAGGAATAGAAAATAGATTTGGATTAGGTGAAGTTGCAAATGGAGGCTGGGAGATGGATTAGAAGACATTACCACAGCTGGTTGGGAGCTGGGTCTGAACGAAGGCAGGGGCAGCAGGAAAGGGAAGTAACTACCTGAGAGATATTGCTGAGTAGAATCAACAAGAGTTAGCAACTGATTACATGGGGGAGGTGGTATGAAGACAGGTAAGAAAGGGATGAAAGATGACATTTAGGTTCCCAGTGTGGATTGGTGATGAAACTTTTAACCAAGGTAAGAAAAGAAGCCACCTGGATGAAGTAGATTTCTGGCTTTCTAAAAGTGTGTGGTGCCAATGGCACAGCCATTTGTGGCTACATAAGAGGCAAATAGAAATGCAAAACCGGGGTAAAAAAGCAATCTAGATTGGACATGTTCAATAAGACATCTTCAATATTCTTAAGAGCTGAATACCAAGTGGTAGAGGCAGATAATCCAAGAAAAAAAGAGAAATCAAGATATAAAAAAAAGGAGAGAAACCATTGGCAATATGCTGAAAGAGGAAGGATGAAGAGTGAAAGTCAGAAGACAGAGATGGTTGTTAGGATGCTATGAACAGGAAGTTGGTGTCACAGACATCAGAAGGGGAGCTTTGAGGGAACTGGTGCTCAAAAAGGACAGGGTGGCCACTGGCTTGTGACCATCAAGTTATGGACCTCTTGGAAAGTGCTGTTGTGGGAACAGAAGGCAGATTGCAAATGGTAAGGAGTTAGCAGGTCATCAAGAAGCAGAGCCAGTAGGCATTAGCTATTTTTGCTGGAAGTTAGTGTACAAAAAGAAGGATGAACCGGTAACAAAGAGGAGTGAAAGCATTAAGGGAAGTTTAAATTTTAAGATATGTGAGAGGGAAGAAGTGAATAAACCTGTGGAGAAAAGGTAAATATTCAAGAAAAAAACTGAGACAGCGACTTCTGGTTCCTCAATGGCCTTGCATAAGGTGAAACCTGCACTCCTTTGTCAGTCTCCCCTCACCCCATCACACCCCCAATCCCTTCTCTTCCTCCCTGCACTCAACATCCCAGACATCCCAGTTCTTCATGTGCCAAAATTCCTAGCTTCAGAGCTCTCTCATGTGATTTCTGATACTTTTCCCCCACTTTTACCTTAATAATCAACAGCAAAAATCTCCTTGGAGTAGTTTTCCAGGTTCCCTTACTATGTTTCCACACACAAAAGTAGTTCCTTATTGCAATCCAACTTGCCATGGCTTATTTACCTCATTTCTTAGAATGTAAGCAGTGGAAAGCTACTGTGTACCTGGTATGTGGGAAGTTATTAATTAATATTAAATGATGAATAAATAATTGAAAAATCTATATCAAGACATAGGAAGCTGGCTAAATATGTTTTATACTTCTCAAAAAACTTAGGATTTTATTTTTATTTCAATTATGCAAAGAATTCTGTAATTCATAATTAATATAACATAATTATATGCACTACATAATTATTTGGGATATGTTAAATTGAGGGAAAATATTCATCTGAAGACAAATCATTTTAACTTTGAAATGTGGGCTTTCTTTTATTCCTCGGTTTGCGACCTCATCACCAAATGTATTTGCTTCCTTTTTTCTTTTTTGTACCTCTTTCTTCATTCTCAAGTGATATTCTTCTTTCAAGTAAATTAAACCTGTATGTCTCTCCTAAAATAAACTTCCCTCTCTCTCTCTCTCTCTCTCTGTTTTTCTACAATCCAGCAATAGACTCAACCCAATTTTTTATGAAATTCACTGAAGTTCAGCATCTGGGTGTCTCACACAAGTTTTTAGAAATCAGGAAAGGTTTGGAAATGGAGAAGCAGGTGAGAACACATAAATAGAGCCAAGTATGGTGGTACATGCCTGTAATCCCAGGTACTCAGGAGGCTGAGGCAAGAGGATTGCAAGTTCAAAGCCAGCCTCAGAAACTTAGCAAAGCCCTGTCTCAAAATAAAAATTAGAAAGGGCTGGGAATGTAGCCCAGTGATAAAGCACCCCTATGCTTAATCCCCATTACAAAAAAGAAAAGAAAAGGAAAAAAGAAAAGGAACAAGATCATTCTGGGTCATACAAATTCCATGAATATCTTCTGTAAATTCTTTCAATGGCCAAGTGATTAATTTGGAATCAGCAAGTCAAATCACTCATTTTTCTGCAGACTTAAGCAATCAGATGGAACATATATTCAAAGTATGCAAACCATGAAGGTGGCTTGCTTCCCAGTAACTACATCATTCTCCCAGTTTTGTTTTCTCATGAATGCTTGATGAGTCTCTTTTCTGCATTTTTTCTGGACATCTAGATATTGAAATCCATATTTAGCAAATTATCTTTGATGATTTTTTTTAATTTATATCTCATGGCGTTATGTGGGCACTGTAAGGCAATTACCTCCAGTATTATTTTCTGATACTAGCTGAGATTTAAAAGCTTTCTAGACAAAAGAAAGGATTTCTGCTTTTGTTGCACATCTGCAGATTATATTTCTTCTCTGTCCTAAACTGCTACAGTTTGGCAATGAGGACCATCTTATCTCCAAAAGAGGACACATGCCTACTGAGATACTCAATTACTTAGATTGACTACTTGCTTATCATTTGTTTTTAAAGACGCAATATGTAATAATGTCCTTATATCTGGGAAATGATATTAATCCTTAATAGCAACTAAACATATAACACATATGCAATTCATGTACAAAGTAAATTCTCACTTAAACCTGAAATTTTCTTCATCCAAGAATAATACACATATTTCCCAAATTGAACCATGCATTGGGAGAAACTTTAGGTAACAACTAACATGTTCATTGCGGAGCTTTCCTCTGCTCCTCTGTAGCAGGATGTTGCTTACCTAAACTCCCTAATTAGGTTTCCTAAAGTTTGAGCTACACCTTCACAAAATCTTTGTCATCTTCACTTATCATAAATTTCTTAATATTTTATTTAAATCAATTTTCAAAACACTAAAAAATTAACTTTGAAAAGGAAACTCTAATGTGTATTTTTTTTCGATATTAAATAAATACACAAAACATTTATGTGGGAATAAAAAGACCATCCAAGTTTCAGTGAAAACTTAAAGCAGTACTTTGCTTTTATTGGGGTTTTGAGGCAGATGTTAACCGAATAGGAAATCTATTATAGTGGATACTCCCAGTTTTCCCACCTGTCTGCTTTGTAAACAAGCATAGCTGAAAAGAGATGCCCACCCCCCCAAATCTCCTGTGGACTAGCTATTCAAACATAATGGTAAACAATTAGAATCCTACAGATGAAATAGCCAGTCTTAGAAGAAAATGTTTTCACTTTATTAAAATCTCAATCGTTTCAAAAATAAACTTTAGTAGGGGTAAAGCAAAAAAAGATTTATAAACAATATCTTGGAACTTCATTCTATTTGCAGAGCTTCTTTTCATTTTTCAAGGCAGCTCAATATACCTTATCTGATTTGAATCACATATTAAACCAATGAGAAAGCAAGTATTTGTGTCACAGAATCATTATCATATTTCTAGGCTTTTATATAGTAGAAGAGAAGCAGGATGTTCCCTCAAGATAAAGCTAACTAAAATACTAGTTTTCTTTTCTTGGATAGGAATGAGTTTGAAAATGAGTGGTTCAGGTTGGATGAGAAAAAAGTTATCTGCTTTCTATCTGGAACTCTACTTTTTTCTTATGCTCAAATTAGACAATATCAACACAAAGCAATAAAACGTTGAAAAAATTAAAATTAATTACTACTCAAACCCACAGCTATTCTTTTTGTAGATTATATTCCAATATGCCCAAATGTTTAGTTTTCACAGCTGTTTTTCTCCTTTCTCTCTTTTCTAATATATCATATAATCTCTCCTACTATTACCCCCAATTTACTACTAAGAAAAATGATTAAATGACACAGGCAAAGTCACGTGCATGGTTGGAAATGACAGAACTAAGACAAGAAGCCAGAACTTTTTGCATTTCATTCTGAAGCTTTTTCTACTATACTGCACTGTCTCCCAAAGCAAAGATGTCCCAATTTTAAAAAGAATCCACAAAAATATAGACTTAAGAAACAGGTCAATTAAGATATGATCCTTTAGTTCACAGAAAGATTTGCCACTGAAAGAGTCCTATAAATGTTGACAATTTTCCTTCTGCATAATTAGACCTAGTCTGTAGCCTCAAGGAGCTCATATATCATGTGCGATTTGGCAGAAATCCTACAGAAGGGAGAATATTTAGAGGTAAAGACTTTGGGTCAATATCCTGTCAATCAGGAAAGAAAATCAAACATCTTGGAAACTGTAACGTGAACCAGTGGAGAAAAGATGATTGAAGTTAAAAACAACTCTGCAGAAGCACATGGGTAGCCCCTGGTGCAATGCTCATATGTGTAGTTATGTGGGCTGTTTATGTACGAAACCTCAGAGGATAAAGCACAGCTACAAAACATTGATCCAGTTTTCCATAAGCCCAGGCACAGTGAGAAAGCAGGCTTCTTTCACCACCAGGCCCAAGTTCCACATTGAGAATTGCATAAAAATTTTTAAAACCTGTCCTCTGACTTAAGTCTTGAGACAAAGTACAGTACATTCTCAAACTGAATCAACATCAATAGAGTGCTCATTAGAAATGAAGATTCTTAAATTTCAGTCAAGACCTATTAAATCTGAATGTCTAGAGGATGGTTTGGAAGTCTGTGTTTTTAAACATGCTCACCAGCTGATTGGAAGAATAACACTAAAATGTAAAACCACTGATATAAAGACAATATTGGATACTTTATTAATTTCTTAGCTTTTCACTATGATGTTGGTATGTCCTAATTCTCCCCTTGAGACTGTTTACGTGGGGGAATAAAAGAAGATTCAGGTGCTTAGCAATTACAGTAAAACATATTTAGATGTGGAGGGTTGGTCTAAGTGAGTTCAAAGTTCATTTCCATTCTTGGAATCCAGCTTAACTGCACTGAGCTCAAGGGAGCAGTGGATATGTCTATAACTGACATAGATGGAACTCTGAAGAAGGCAAAAGAAGCTCAAACTCATGAAACAAATTTTATAAACTAAATCATAGGTAAAAATAAATAAATAACAAAAAGCTGTATTACCTGGCCTATTGCTTACTTCAACAAAATATTTTCTCTCTCAATATAGAAATGAACGAGGTTATATGGCTGTCAATTTCTAATGGATTCTTCAAAGTTATGGGTAACATGGGCAGGTACAATGGTTTTTGAGAGCTAAAAGCTGTTGCTACACATATTGAAAGAATATGTACACATATTCATTTCTGACCAATAACTTTAAGAATTGAAGGAATGAAACAAAGTGATGAATACACAGGTCACCAGGAGAAACAATAAACTTCAGATTAGAAAAAAGTACCTCACATTGCTTAAGGTACTTTATTGTTATATTGAGTTTTAAATGATGTGTTTAAAATAATTAAGCTTGCATAAACAGAACACTTACAAAAGTTATAGACTAAAACTGCCACAGTGTAGTGCTATACAATTTTGTTAAATTAACAGCTTCGCTTGATGTACTCTCAGAAGCAGGAAATAAGGTATAACCAGCACTTTTTGGATGTTACAGTTCTAATACCCAGAGTAACAATAAGTAACATCAGTTGAGAATTGTGATTGTTATTTTTGTTTCTTAGAAAAGCATCAAAATTAATAATTTAGTCTGTTAAAATCAGAGTTTTTAATAAAAGTTTCAATATCTAAAAACATGAATATCAAATAGTATTTATTAAGTGTTCTTACTCTGTAAGAAAGTGAATCTTTAAAGGTCAGAAGTCTATAGATAATGAATAACTTTAGAAATAAAGAAGGTAAGGAGTGTGAACTAACCAGGAGAAGAATTTGAGCTCCTTCTCAACTCCTTGGTCTCTCCAGATTTCTTTGTCTCACATACAGAATTCTACATGTCCTATAGTTTGAACATAGTATTTCCACTTCCATAGTATTTCCACCGCTTTAAGATTACCTGTTTCTAACCAAAGAAAAATTTTTCTTGGTAGTAAAATACTTAATGTTTGTGGAATGTTTCCGAGTGCACATATATCAGAAATTTTATAGACATGCTTTTAGATGCAAGATTAAAAAAAAAAAAAAACCTTGTTAAAATACCTCATCTCAAGAATCATGTGCTGTAGGTATTAATATTTTCATTTAACAATTGAGAAAATGTGGCTCAGAGGTTAAGTGACTTGTCTGAAAACCTTCAGGCAACACCAGTGGGAAGACTGGAACAGAATTTTTATTTTGAAGCTTTTTCCACTATAATACGTTGACTGCCTTGGGTCTATGGACCCCATGAGGCATTTAGTTTGACTGCTTTAAGGTGTTAGACTTGCTGGCCAAGAACTCAACATCTGTTTACTTCTTTGTTACCTGTGAGTCAGGGTTTCATCAAAGCCATTGGTAACATGAAAAACGTAACTACTTGACCCCTCTCTTGCAGGATAAAATTCCACGTGGAGTTTCAAACACATGAACTGAAGGCTTACTAGGTGTCAGGCTCTGGCAATACAGTGGTTCAATAGACAAACCCTAACTTCAAGGAACACAAGTTCTACTGCAAGAAACAGGACAGCAAACAAGTGAACAGACACTTTCAGCAAGTGACCAAGGATTCTGAAGATACAGCAGCATAATGGGATGAAGGATGATGGGGTACATTACAGGTGAAACACAGAGTGCAGTTAAGGAAGGTTTCTCTGAGGATGTGATGTCCCTGCTGAGACTCCAATGATGAGAGAAAGGCAGGCAAACTAAGAGGCAGGAACTTCCTCAGTGTAATCCAAGAACAGCGAGAAAGGCCAACCTTGCTAGAACAGGCTGAGCACTGCAGTGTGTGATAGGAAGGCAGGAATGTCGTGAAAACCCACATCCACAGAAGGGCATGTATCCGCAGCAAGACGTGGAGGAACGGCTTACAGGAGGGAGGCCAGGCTGCCATCAGACAGGAAAGATGGCAATATGTTGGCATAGCAGGTTCTCAGCTCAACAGCTATGCCAGCATCTTGCCTCCTCTCCAGTTCCAAGTCACAGGAGCAATATGAGGCCTCAGTGGTGCTTTGCTCTTCTGCAATTGCCCCTTCCACCTGAGGAGGAAAAACACACCATTAATTGAAATGCTTTTTTCCTAACACGGTGTTCCTGAGAGTGTCTGATTTTAAAGACAATTAAGCACAGGAAGGCTGTGGCTAGCTTCTTTTTTTAAAATGGCTTTTGATCTAAAATGAACCCCAAGAATGTTTACTAACTGCTTGTGAAATGATGGGGAAATTCTAACAAAAAATCCAAGTCATAAAGCCTAAAGTTGATGACAGCTAATTATAGGCTATTACAACCATATTCACAGTCTACAGCACATCCCAGTGACTCAGTACAATTTTATTTTTAGTCTAATAATTCTACTTGGTCAATTTCTGCCACTCAGATGTACTTAAACACTATTAAACTGTCACCCTACAGTGTGTAAGTTAGTTTACTGCTTTATGTGCTCTTAAATGCTCTTTTGAGCCAACAATTCCCAGCTAGAAATTTATTGCACAAATACATTTGCAAAGTACCACTAAGTTATATATCCATGGGAATTCATTGCAATAATGTCCTAAATAGTAAAAAAAAAAAAAAACAGAAATGCCCTGAATGTTCATCAATATGACTGACACTGACTAACTACATAATGACATAGTTACAAAATAAGAGTATTTCATGGTCCTTTCCAAAGATTAAGGCATAAGAATAATGACACTGTGTAGGATAAATCTTGTTTGAGGAAAACGTATGTACACACACACACACACACACACACACACACACACAGGCATGCACACACACATATCCTGAATACACAAAAATTTTTTTCTTGAAGGATTCATGAGTGATTTATTCTTTTAAATAATTAGTTCTCATTTTAAAAATAACTGGAGAGAATTATAAATTGTTTTGTTGTCATCTTTACACGTTTCTATTAAAATTAATAAATATTATTTATAAAAAATAAATAAGCACAAGCTATATTACACAGGTAACGTATTCAGTTAGTGTTCTACCAAGGTACAAATAAGGGAGCGGCATACTCACTTGTATAGGACGCTAACATAGATGTGTTTTCCAAAAGCAAAAGTTGAGTGTTTCCAAAGTCTGGTACAAGGTGTACACACATACTGTCACTTGCTTACATACATACAATATACCCTTTGTGTTTCTCATGTGAGAAAGGGGTGCGATGGTTCTATTGCACAAGACCCTATAAAACCTTGTCCAGGAACTGTTAACTGGTGGGAAAGGTACTAACTAATGTAAGAATATTTAGGAGTTTTTGGTTCGTTAAGTACAGAGCACTGGATCAAAATCAATGCCAAATACAATACAGATTAGGTAACAAAGTACATCCAGAATCAAGAAGATTTCGTTGAATAAAGTTCCCTTCAAAAGCTCATTCTTTTTAAAAAAAAAAATTCCTAAAAGAATAAAGTTCCCTTTAAAAGCTCATTCTTTTTAAAAAGATATTCCTAAAACTGATATTCATAACTGAGCGGCAGATACAGGTTGCACCATTTTTAGAAGATACATGCTGTATATTTGAAAACACTAATTTCTTGTGGCTTTTTCATATTCTTTTTGCAGAGAACGCTGAATGTCAGTAATTATCTGATTGACCAGACAGATTCAGCAGATATCAGAGAAGTCCTATGAACATTTTATATGAGGAATACTTAAAGGGAAAAGACAGGGTAATACGATAACTCATGCTCTACCCTCTTCTTCCTATTGCCTTCCATATTTAAAAAGAGAAAAAGCTTAACTTTTTAAGTTATGGAGTAATTTCTCGACTCATAATTTGAAAGCTTAGAGGAAGATTGTCCTCTATTAGGGAAGCTGCCACTGTTGAAACATGGGTCCTTTCTTTAATTTCTCTGTTGTAACCAGTGAACCATGGCTTCCACCAGATCACTGATAAAAAGCATCCCTTCACCACAATTTTATGCAAAAATTTCAACAAATTTTATGCAAAAACCTAGCCTAACTATGAATTATGCACAACTAGAAAACAGAAAAAGGATTATGGGTAACTTAGCAGTTAAGGTTAAATCATGAAAAATGCTGTCAATAAAGTGCCCTGAAGAAAAGTCAGGGCCCCTTTATAATTTTCTTGCCCTAAAAGATGAAATTTTTCTTTTATATTTCAAACCTTCAATAGTATAATTAACAAAATTCAAAATCTAGAATTTTTCAAGTCATTTTAACTAATTTTAAATTATTCGAAGTTAACAATCTTCTGTCCTTTGTACATAACTGATTGAAAACTAGCAGCAAATCTACTATGTCTCAGACTCATAAAGGACAGAAGAGAGTTAGTTACACCAGCTCTAAGTCAGTATACAGATGCAAAAAGTGAGAACCAGTAAATCACGGTAACTAAAAAATGGTGCAAATAATACTCACTGTCTTTCCAAAGCTGGGATACAATCCACTAATGTCTCATTTTTTATAAGAGTTGTCTAAAAGAGGCTGGGGGTGAGAGCTGATTATGAATAAGGAGCTAGAATGTCCTATTTTTCAAGTAGAGTATTATGGAAAAATTTGTGGTTCAATCAAGAACATAACTGTGGGGAAAAAATAACATTCACTGAATGTGTTGGGATTGCTTTTGGGAACAGACAATTTAACAGGATGTGCTTAAAGCTACTCCCTAACTGATAGAAGCCAGATGTGTGTCTGCCCTACATCTGGTGGGTTGCAAGAAAGTAAGATTTTAGTTACACACACACACACACACACACACAAATGGGTTTGTGTGTGTGCATTATTACAATGAAGAAATACCATTTCTCATAAATGAGCAAAGATAACATTATGGCCTTTGGAGGGCTCAAGATTTAGAGAGGACCCCATGTATTAATGTCATATATTGTACACACTTAGTCACTTTTCATTCATATACAAAAACTGATGCAATGAGGAAAAAAATAATTACTGCAAAAATATACTCAATTCCCTTGTGCTACAACATTGTCATAGGGTTACTAAGAATAATTACTAGAAAAATCATAGACACTTTTAGAGTACGAAAGGAAACTTAGGAATGACTAAGAAAAGGAAATTATGGCAGTAAGGCTTTTCAGCAGCAAGACTGTGTACATACATGTACAAGTGTATATGCACATATATATGCCATGCATGATTTTAATATTGATACAATTATTTCTATGGAAGAAAAATATACCAAAGAAAGAATGCAACATAATCATTTAGTTGCATGAGGTACAACTCAATATCTTCATCAGGCATCAGAAACAATTCCCAGGCTTCAACTTCCAAGGTACAGAGAAATTGATAGAGTTAGGTTTTGATGCCCTGCCTGCCCTGCCAGTGCTTGTCTTTCCTGCTGAAGGTCCTCACACTCTTTCTTCTGCCTGTCCCACTCCTGTGCATCTCATCCTCTGCCCCACATACTCTAGTACCTGTCAGGCTTGTTCCTTCTCAAAGAGTCCCATTACGCAGTTATGCTCTTTAGAGTTTACCCACTCTAAACTCCCTTTGCACACATTCTCTCTAGGAATGAGAAAGAAGAAATCTATACCAGCATTATAAGAATTCAAGATGAACAGCAAATGGTTAATAACCCTAACCCTTGAGGAGATCTAAAATTTTAGCTAAATATTACAGTTTTTAATTAGTAGAAAATGTGGGAGATATTTAATAGAGGGATCCCTATTGTGCAACCCTTTGCCTGACATAGGACAAAATTAAACTCTTCCCTGTTTTCCCAAACTTATACAAACCCAGTGAAAAGGGAGGAGGGGAGGAGAAACAACTACTTTTTAAAATAAATAATATGTACTTAATCTTCAGAAAAATGATAGTGGTAGATACTATTATCCTCTGTTAATAGGTGATTAAGGTAACATTGAGAAGGCTTAGTTATCTCAAGAAAACTGCCTCAGGTCACCAACATACTAATAATTCCATTAGTTTAATACTTGCTGAGTATCTATTATATGCCATGCATAGGTTCCCAAGTGGGAGTTGGGATAAGAGTAAATTCTTGACACATCATATATTTCCATACAGTTTGCTAAATTCTGGTCAAGTTTTGCACAAAGTATAATAAAAGCAAACACAGCATTGTAATTGATCATGACATTGGCTTCCATTCTCCCTGAATTCACACCCTAGCCATGTGACTCTGCACATACTAACTCGGAAGTACGTGTGTCACTTGCCTTAGTCAACTTATGCTGTTGAGAGCTATGATGCAAGCATCATCATAAGGCTGTGGTGCTGGGGTTTAGAGCACAGCTGCATGACAGAAGACTATCCTCATTCCAGTCCTGGAATGAGAACGTATGCCTGTAAATGGTATAATCAGCAAATTACTAAATTTATTCAAACCTTGATTTTCTACCAATGAAATGGAGACATACAATACTTATCTCATATAGGGTTGCTGCGAGAATCAAATGAGATAATTTTATTTAAGAATTTTTAAAAATAATACATGCAGTGGGGGGTAAAATTAATAACAGAGTGTGTGACAGATACCATTGCCCTGTGTAAATGCATGAACGCACAGATGGTGTGACTCTACTTTGTGTACAACCAGTGAAACAATAGCTGTACTCCATGTGTGTTCAATAAAAAAAAAATAAATTAAAAAAAAAAAAAAGAATGGGGAAAAAAAATAATACATGCAGAACACGTTCACTTCTTGGGATACAAGAACATCAGCCATGGCCCCCTTCTTTCTCCAGGGAGAAGGCTGTGTTACTACCTTTAAATAAAACCTGTTTAATATGCTTTAAAACTAATAATGCATGCACAAATTTGCCACAACAGCCAGCATAACATAGATCTTCAATAAAACCTAACATGCAGCCCTTTTATCACCTCTTAGTCTTTTGAATGGTAAATAAATGTTATCAAATACATGATGATAATGGCCATTAGTATGGACTGAAAGCTGGTGCCTCTCCATTCATATGCTGAAGCCCTGACCCCCAGTGCAGCCATATTTGGAAATGGGGACTCTGAGGAAATAATTAAGGTTAAAAAAAAAAAAAAGGTGATAAAGGGCAGTGACCTGATCCAACAGAATTACAAAAAGAGACAGCAGAGAGCTTTCTCTTGTCTCTCTTTCCACAGGCACAAACTGCAGAGAAGCCATGTGAAGACACAGCAGGAGAGTGGTGATTTGCAAGCCAAGGAAAGAGCCTTCATCAGAAACCAAACCAGCTGGAACCCTGATCTGGGACTTCCAGCCTTCAGAACTGTGACAAAAGAAATTAATATTGTCTAAGCCATTTTTTTGCTTACGGCAGTTCAAACAGACTAATACAATGATGATGATGAGGATGAGGCTCAATGCCTTCTTCCAACAAAGAAACAGACCGAGAAATGCTATGTTGCATCTATTTACTGGAAGTTTTTTGGTTTTGTTTTTCAAATTTTCCCTGCAGGTCACTTGGTGTTGCTGATGAAGGCATATTAGGAAACTGAACCCAATCACTGTTTGCTTTTATGGAGGCTTTTGTTCTATTAAAATCTAATGCCCTGAGCCACTAATGCTGACACAGCAGTTTCTGGATCCAAAGATGACCAAGCCTCTAAAAGAAGGGGGTTCTTCCAGTGGGGGTTCCAGGAGGGAATATTGCCTGACCAGCGCAAGGGGCCTAGAAAAGGTAAGAGAGAATAGGCTACAAATGCTTGGGTGGGGCAAGGAGGGTGGGCAGTCTGCAGAAGAGAACAGAAGAGCTAACAAGAGCTGCACTTTGTTTCTATGCTCTGCAGGCTTCATGCTAGGGGGTTATATATGTTATTACTGGATTGTTTCCAAGCCTCCCAAAGCCCTGCAAGGCAAGCATCACCATTCCCATTTTAGTCTCTTTAAAAAGAATGTGCAGAACTGACACTTCATAACCCAAATCTGATTCATGAAAAGGAATTCTGTTTCATTTAAAAACAAAAATCATACCATCTTCTTCCTTTGCACCTTTTCCAGTTATGCTTCACTAGATGTATCTCCGGGGGCTAAAATGCTTTAATTTTAATACCCACCAAGGAAAGATAAATATTAATGTACATGAAATAAGAGAGAGAATAAATGTATTCATTTTTAGATTTTTCTTCTCCATAACTCAGGGTGTCCTGGAAATACTTCTTCAAGTGTATGAATAATTTCTAGGTAAATACCCATAAGCATCTCAAATTCAAAAACAGAAGAAAGGAACAAGGATTCTGAAAGACATCCTGAAGAGCCAAAGTCACAAGCCCAGTGCAGTGAAGAGAAGGCAGTTGTAACCTTAAAGGTAACAGGACTTGGCAGGGAGCCTAAGGGGCTGCCCTGCCATGTCATGGGCTTCACTGTTCCTTTATGCAAATCTCTCTACAGCATCTAGTAATCTGATATGACCACAAAGGAAAAGCGCTTCTTCCCACAATTGGCAAGAAAGCTCTGCCTCAGGACTTTTGGTTTTCATAGAACTGGTTTTATTACTGCAAATCTGTTTATTTTTTATTAGAGTGAAAAGCCATTCACATATTCCTAAGTTTATTTTTCCGCTAGTATTGAGAGGGATTAACTTTCTCTAAAAGCCTTATGTCTTAATTATGGTGTGGACCTGAGATATTCTCTCTGAAATGCAAGAAGCACAAAAATCACAACAATTTCAATTCCTCACAATAGCCATTAATGGATGCAATTAACACATGGCATTCTAAGGCAAATAAACATGTTACACTTCTAAGATAAAAATATAGGAAGGACTTTTCCTAATTCATTTATATTAGTTTTCTCTTCTAGAGCTATAACTTCTATTGGACTTTGAGAAAAAATACTTTAAAAGGATGGAGAATGTTTTAGCTAGAAATAAAAATGGAGAATGTTTTAGCTAGGTAATTTCTTTTTTTTTTTTTTTTTACTTATTGATTTATTGAACAGAAATGGAGTACAGCTATTGTTTCTCTGGTTGCACACAAAGTAGAGTCACACCATCTGTGCATTCATACATGTACACAGGGCAATGATGTCTGTCACACATTCTGTTATTATTCTTACCCCCCCACCCCGACCCCACCCCTCCCTTCCCTCTATGCTATCTATCCTTCCTCCATTCTAGCCACCCTTCCCCCCCACATAATTAATCATCATTCACTTATCAGAGAGACCATTCGGCCTTTGGATTTTTGGGACTGGCTGATCTCACTTTAGCTAGGTAATTTCAGTGTTGGGTCTCTGTTTGGTATCCACAGGAAAAAGCAAACTTTATCATTTGCTATATTGCAAAGGCAAAGGCAATGACTATTAGAAGACCCAACTTAAAGAATCAGAGTAGACTGTACTTGGAAGAAGAAAATGATGGATAAAACACTGTTCAAATACAATGACATGGTCAGTATAAAACCAAAAATGCACAGGTTTCACTAGGTATACAGTTCAGTCGTATAGTAGTTGCCTATCATGCATGAAGCCCTGGGTTCAATCCCCAGCACCGAAAAAAAAGAAAAAAAAAAAGGAAAAGAAAGAAAAGTACAGATTTTATAATATTTGTGAAAAGAATGTAAACCAAAATAAGTGTGATTTATTTCTCATTAAACCATTAGATTACAAATTACAGAAATGTCTTCATATAAATTATAGTTTCACATTTATACCTTAACAATATTTATTTATTACATGGGAAAATGCATATTCTTAAAAATACTATGCTCTGTATGCTCAAAAAAGCTGCTAAGATTTTACTCTATAACTTAGGACAATTCTACTCACCCATTTCAGAAACACTAAAAGTATAACTACCCCTACCTAGATAAAATGTATGTTGTATGTTTATCCCAATAAACTTAAACTTATTTTTTGCATATGCAAAAAAAGCATTATAACTACTTAACATATATGATGGAACATCAATGGGTGACTCCTGGGAAAACATAACTCTTTCTCTCCAATCACTTATTATATACACAGATATTTGCTTCTCACTAGAGTTTTATTACTTTATTACATTGCAAATCCTTATTTACAATGTATCTTAAAAACAACATAATTATGAGCAATTTAGTCCCAATTTCCATGTCACAAAATCAGACTCCAATCTTCTTCCACATGAACAGCTTACATTTCATTTCCCCCAGATTTCACAATCTGTGTGGGAACTGCTAGGAGTATGAGGAGCTGCCTGGGTCAAACCTAAGCAAACCTCCATTCTGGGAACTAGTGCTTTCTGCCACCAGAAGTTCTCAGTCCCTGTTGTTCACTGGAATCCTCTGAGCTTCTGAAAACTACTGAAGCCTATCCACCCAGTGCACAGTGAACAATGCAGGCTCTCTGGAGACAGGACCAGAGCACTGGTTTGTTTATGAAAGTTCCTCACATGATTATAAAGTGAAGCCAGGATACAGAACACAAACACAAGGCTCAGAAGTAGGCAGAGGGTTATATCACAGCTCATTGTCATTATTAAGCTGGTGAGACCATAGTGTGCAGTGGAAACCACATGAGAAGCCTCCATGACAAACTGACAACTGCTGGAGAAGACTGTCCGGAGACAGAAAGTTCAGTACACAGGCAAAGACTTCATCACCAGGACACTGTGGGCCTAGGGGAATCATCTAAGTCCCTAGGGTACAGAATTAGAGGAGAAGGGAGGGTGGAAGGCGCATCCCTCCCCACCACAGCAGCTGCACTTTTGTTTGTTTTACATGTTGGGCTTCTGCATAAAATTTCATTTCATGAAAGGATTCTTTGACTAAAAACAGTTGGAACATAGCTGATGGAGATGTTCTGTAAGGTCTCTTCTGAGATAATTTTATAACATCCATGAATCTAGGAGTCCTGTGTAGAAAGAACTGAAGATCCACTCTTCTCTGTGGTTGTACACCTGCTCTCCCTGCTGCTGAACTCTGGGGGCAGGAGGGATTAACCAAGGTGCTCCTATGTCCCCAAGGGCTTTCCCTCCCCGGCCCCCCTCGATTCATACCCCTGTGATTCTTCCCTCCCATCACTACACTCCCTCATAAATCAACTCACATTATCTGTAAAGTAAATATAATCAACTCCTATCCTGATTATAACCTATATTTGAGAATCTAAAACATTTTTCTAGAGACAAATTTTCATTATGGAATAGAGGCTGAACATGTGCCAGCTCTCTTCTGGGCTTACCTCTCCAAATTCACTCTCCACCCTGAGAGGCTGAACTGAAAGGAACGATAGAAATAGTTTTCCCAGACAGGTTTCCCAGTGCTCTTCCTTTGGGGCCAGCAAGGAAGAGCCCTGATAGGAGGTCAGAGAGAAGGGGTGGAGGGAATCTAGGATCTCCATCCCCTGGGCTTATTCTCCACAGGGGTGCCCCTTCTTCACTGTGACCCTCTATCACGAGTCACAGCTCTTCTCAAAGTGGCTCTCTCCTGGCAGGTTCCAGTAACCACTCATCTTCACGCCTAGGGGTTAAAATAGTGTCTACTCTCATCCGCTCTCTGGGTTTCTCCCTTCCTTTTTAAACAGTGCCTTCAGTGAGTCTCAATGAATTATCCTAACTCAAGGGAGTTGTTCCTGATAGGATCCTGATACATGTTTGTTGGTCAAAGATTTTTCACTACTAGGGCTTTAAAAAATAATGAGAAATGTCTGCAGAGAATCAGGGTGTTGTTAACTATTTTGAAAAGATATATTACCATCAGGACTAATCAAAGTAGATGCCATTTGTGTCACCTGCTCCTGTGCCTGGCACAAACCCCTTCACTACTGTTTCCTCAGCTCAGAAGGGGCTGCAGAAGACTTGGGCAGTGACTATTTTCCAATATTTCAATATTTTAAACCAGTGCAGCTAAACCAGTTGAATGCTAAATCCTTTATATAATGATATTCACACAGAATAATTTATGACAACAAACAAATCTGGAAAAAATTAAATCTTTAACAATACATTGTATAGTAGTTTCATATGATAAAATCAAATGAAGCATCAAGTACATCTTAGATGAATATTTACTGACATACATACATACATGCATATATCGAAATGTTATAAATGTTTACCCCTGAGGAGTGGAATAATCAATTATTTGAATTTTCTTCATTACAAATGTACAGTAGCCCCCCCACCCCAATCTGTGGAGGATACATTTAAAGACAACTAATGGGGGTCCCATACATACTATATTTTTCACATACCTGCTTTATACATCAGACACAGCAAGAAATTAACTAAAAAAAACCAGAATGATTATAATGATATACTATGAAGAAAGTCATTGAAAACTCATTAATTATTTGTTTCTGGAATCTTCCATTTAATGTTTTCAGGACTGTCCTTGACCACAGTAACTTAAACTATAAAAAGCAAAACCATGAATAAAAGAGGACCTACTTACTATATGTGTTTTCCAAAATTTCTCTCATTTAACTGGTTTGCTTTTTACAGGAAAAACAAGATAACATCACTCTTTAAAATAGAGCACTTTTTTTTTAAAAAAAAAAAGCTGCTACATTACATCTAACTGAATCTTAAAGATCTTCAAGGGACTGGGGTGAGCATTTTTGCTTCATTTCACCTCAACAAAAAATTATCATGCAACCTTTACATACCAGGGAATAGAGAACAGAGATGAACTCCATGCAGTTCAGCACTGATGAACTACTACCAACCATATGTCAGACAAATAAAAAATAATGCATCATTATAATACAAGCTATAATAGAAATATGTAAAGATGAGGAAAAAGACAGGGAAAGCATTCATGAGTGGTATCCCAAAGGAAGTCAGAGAGAGCTTCAGAGGAACTGACAACTGCATGGGACTCTGAAGATTAATGAATGCAGAAAACTGACAAACTAGGGTGGGAGGGCGGGGTGGATAAAGGGAGAATATTTAATCAGTGCACACTATACACATATTAAAATGTCACACTGAATCCCATTCATATGTATAATTAATCAAGTTTTTAAAAATATATTTTAAAAAACAGACAAGGTAGATCTCTAGGAGACATTATCCCATGCCAATGTGCTAAGGCATAAAACAGGAATGAAATAACTGTCTTTCTCTGAAACAGGAGCACGCAAGGATCTTGACTTCCAAAAGAATACACATTTATGAAAAACATGCTGTGTGACAAGAATCGAGCTAATGTTTTTTGTTTGCTTTTTTAAAAAAATGTGTTTTAGTTGTAGGTGGACACAATACCTTTATTTCTTTATTTTTATGTGGTGCTGAGCTCTACCACTGAGTTACAACCCCAGCCCCTTGTTTGCTTTTTAACTGAGGCCATATTACAAATGAGAAAACTGAGGCTCAGATAAGTAAAGGTTACCTTAAGACATTCCTGGAATTACATCCTCATGGGTGCTTATTACTGTGTCTACATATTAGGCAGACATGCAATATTTTTCTTTTTACTGTATTCTATCAGTTGCTCTCATTACATAGAAGGGATTAAGATCAATTACTGGAGTTCAGGGTTTTGAGTTTATTCACTAGAGCACTTCCTCATTGCCACAAGGGTTAAAAATTAACTCACTGCTGATAACTGTCTGTGGTGTGTGTGGGGGGGGAGGTTTATGAGATATGGCATAAATGTGAGCAGATTGGTGAACAGTTGATCAGGAAATAATATGTACCATATTAGAAAACCACCATAAAAGAGAAACCTTCAATGAAAGCAAATCTTTCAGAAATTCAGCATGGAAATTATTTTAAAATTGTAGGATGTTATCAACTTTTAAGTACTTGTACTTTCGTTTTGAAAATGTTTTTCAGTGCTAACCATTTCAGGCCATTTTTATTTATATGGGTTAATTCTGGGCTTATTAATATTACTTTTTGCTGCTTCTCCAGCTAAGTATGGAAAAAGTGCTGGGCTCCAATTGACTAAACATTCACATCTTCTAAATGTCTAATGCAGATGTCCTGTCAAATATTACTCTACAGCCCCACGAAAGAAACAGAAATCAAATTAAACCCAGTCGTTTCACTCACCACTAAGGGATTTTATTTGGCCATGAATTTATTTGGCAAAGTCAATAAATTCAGCTCTTCATCAGCATGAACCAAATTACTTTCTTAGATGCACATTACTTTACTCCACTTAGATCTCTGTTCTTTGAAGCCCAGGCGTACCATTAAGAGTCTTTTAATAATTCTATTATAGCTCAATTATAGCTCAATCTCATATCACCTGACTTCAATGGGCTATTCACTATGAAAAAACAAGCTGACTTGGGTTCCTTTAAAGTTTTAAAAAGTTAATTAATATTCACCAAACACTTTGAAGATAAAATGTATTGAGTAATAATTATTTTAAAAAATAAAAATAAAACCATAGACAGCTGCCATTCTATCATTTTTATTTTGTGATCTTTGGCTCTGTTTTAAAGAATTTCTTCTTCCAGTCCTGGAGATAGAACCCATGGCCTTGTGCATACTGGGCAAGCATTCTACTACTAAGCTACATCCCCAGCCCTTTAGTTTTGTTTTTTAATCCCCCAATGTTAGCAGACCATGCAGATATAAGAAAGCAGTATGTACTTTTAAATAAATGCGAAGTCAAGCTAATGAACAAACAAAAATGCACTTATCACACCACATTTTGATCTTTAAACTTGCAGGCATATAAAAGAACTATTCTGAGCATGAGGGAGACACTGCATTCAAAGAAGTGAAATGGACACTGACCACAAGTGGTTTGAAGTCTCAATTCTGAATCTCAAGGCTGTGATCATGACCATGATTCCCACAGCCGTAAAACCAGGCAAGGTGGTCTGTCCTCCCTGCAGACTCCCTGTCCTTGGAGACCACACTCTGCTCCCCAAATAACCAAGCACTGAAAACTGGCCCATTTACTCTGTTAAGTCATCAAGAACCATGATTCAGATTGACAATGGAGATGTGACCCATTATATAATTTATTTAAACAATTTACAAGAGTTTAAAATGGTGATCTCTCAAAAGACAAATTCCTAGTGAATCCAGTAATGAGAACTAAGCCTAAGAATAGGAGAGCCTAGGGATTCCCAGGCTGGAAATTTTTAACTGTGGTGAGGTTTTCCACCCCCATCTTTCCTCCCCTTCCCTCTGCAGACTAACAAGCCTTTATACTGAGCACCCTTCCAGATGGCCATTTTTTTTGTTTTTTTGTTTTGTCTTGTTTTGTACATGGGGATCAGGTCACTTAGAGAAGTAAGCAGCATTATTGAGGCTGAGCACATCAGAAAACATCGGCCCCTAGAAAAGCACTTACCATACTTGGTTGTTGGAGAATATGACATTCAGCTCACTAAACCCTTGACAGCCTTCCAACTTAATAACTTGATTAGCATAAAATGCCCACTGGCAAGAACAGAACCCAAATTGTTTAAATTTTCTCTTACTTTGATGATGAGTGACAAAAAATTTTTTCTTGTACCAGGGATTAAAACCATGGTGCTTAACCACTGAGCCACACCCCCAACACCCACTTATAAATTTTTTTTAATTTCAGACAGGGTCTCACTAAGTTGCTCAGAGCCTGGCTAAGTTGCTGAGGCTGGCTTTGAACTTGCGATACTTCTGCCTTAGCCTCCTGAGTCGCTGTGATTACAGGCATGGGCCACCACAATTAGCTGACAAAAATGTTTCTTAAAAAAGTTTTAGAGGATGGTCAATAAATGTGAAAACATTTTTAATTCTTAGGTGGATCTATTGTAAATATAACTTTTATATTGTATATTAGTATTTAATCTTTCTTAACATCTTATAGAGACTTCCTAAAATTATAAACAAGTGTTCAAAGATTCAATAAAATTACATAGATTATAACAAACAATCTGAGAAAAATAATATGAACAGCACAAAAGCTGAATGGAGCTGGCTAGGGGAATACAATTTTTAAAAGCATTTATTTCTATAGGACTCAAAATTTCAGTATTTTGCCAGCAAATCGGTAAGAAATTCATACACTTTTTAAAAGATCAAACTTCTGAATCATTTAACTTTATAAGGTAAAATTAAACTAACTCATAAATTTAAATAATTTAAAGCACTGCAAATTTGATAGAGATTCCAAAGTCCAGGAAAATGATTAAACACCTACCTTCTGAGCTGTTGAAATAACATTTGTCTTCTCTCTCAATTAGTAGCTCCTAGAATTTTAACTGTGGTGACACTTTGCCAATATGCAGGGTAGCAATTTCAAAATCCTCCCATAAAGTCAACACTCCTCTAGAATTTTTTTTAAATTAAAAAGTCCAGCAAAGCTATAAATTGTTGGTCACATTAATGCCAATCTACAGAGACACAGAACAGAAAATACACACCAAAGTCACTCAGAGAGAGAGGGTAGTAAACTTGGAATAGCGAGAGAAACCATGGTTTGGTGTATTGCACTTGAGCAAACAAGGTAAGCTCTGGCTTGGTTTTCCCAGCAAGTCAAATGAATAAATGCTTTTTTAAAGTTCCATTCACTGAGGTGCACTTTTCTGGGAGTTTTTATAAAATGCATGTCATAACAGGTACCTGTTTGGATAAAGATAACATCATTTTGTGTTCACATGCAAGTATGGCTTGTCACGAAGCACTTCCTATATTATTTCTTGAAAAGGAAGTCCTGCTTTCAGCAATTCTCAAGGAGACAGGAGGACTCTCTTCCTACAGTCACTGATTTTAGGAGGTGGGGACTAATGAGGTAGGGAAGAAACAGCTGTTTTTGCTAATGTTCTAATTGTAGCTGTAGTTACCACCCCAAACAACCGGAAGCTGAAAAGTCTTCCATCCAAGTGGAACAAAAGTATAGGAGGGCCATACTGAGGATCACAATTCAATTGAAGGTAGAATCACAGTATCTTAGGATGTAAAAGTTTGGTTGGAACCTTCATTCAATGAGCCCAGATAGTCTAATGGCCTCATTTAACCAATTCAGAGAAGTAAAAGTAAGTTTTCCATGAGACCTTTTAACCTACAAGAAATACTGGGTCTACCTTACGTGTGCATGATGCATCACCGCTGATCTGGATCATGGTATGAAATGCAGTGGAGTGTAATGTGGAAGGGATGGCCTTGGTGAGCTCTTTGTTCCTTGTTCCCTGCAAAAAGACAAAGGAAGTAGCCACCGCACACAAGCAGGGTGTGACAGACTTCATTACTTTGCAGTTGAAAGTCCTTTTGGGAAGTTTGCTATATGTTTTCCAACTTTGACTTCCCTTGTTTCCCTACATGTTCACATAGAAATTGTTTATGCTTCAAAAATACACTGCACATCTGTTTTCCAATAGGGTTGGGTGTTGGGGAGAACTAACCTTTTGGCCACTCGTGCTAGGTGCTTTACAGATGAGCTTCCTGTCAACCTTGATAATCACCCGTGAACTGTGTGTGTGTGTGTGAGAGTGTGTGTGTGTGTGTGTATACATATATATGTATATATGTATATATGTATATAAAATATAATTTATCTTCTTCACATGTGAGAAGATTAGGTTTCCAAGTGATGACATGATCTACTGATGGCCAAAGAGCTAGGAAATGGAAATAGCAGATTCAAACCCCGTTCTCTTTTGCCCCAAGCTCAAAGTGCTTTCAACTGATCATGTCTTGAAAGTATGTTTGGACTATCCAGTTCTCATCCTGGGACTGCCATGCAAGCCTGTGGCATGACAACGGTTTCTTTCCCTAATCACAGAGCATTGATATATGACTTTTAAGTGACCATTTTGTGCTTGAAATCAATCAGTCCTCAGACTAAAAGCCAAGTGTTATGATCTTATTTCTTATTCTCTTGTTCCCAGTCCCCTTTCCTTGTGGTTTCCAAATACTGTCCTACAGACACTTCTCTTATTCTTATTATGGGGTTTCATTTCTCTCCCTACCCTTTTGAAATAAAATGGAACCAATAGCTTTGACATCAAGTGGTAAAAGAGTGTTTGCAGTTCCTAATCCTTCACAATGGACATGCTCCCAACATGTGACACACAGCAGCATCTTTACTTGCTATGCTTTACTCTAATGCTGTTTCTATAAGACCTTGCCATGTGATACCACAATTTGGCCTTGCAGGTCTAAAGAGGCATGGCCTGTACTACAAAGCATCACTCTAGTGCCTAGGTTTCTACATACTTGGCTATTTTGCTTCCCGCCGTAACTTACCATAAATATAATTATTAACCACCCTGCACAAACTATGAAAACTCTAATGAAATTAGACTGAAGGAATAAACATATCATGTATTAAAGAATGACTACTAGAACAAATGTGTTATTCTATGTTTTTGATTAACAGGGCTCAGACTATCAAATGTGTCACATAATTTCAGAAGTCCAAACTTTGAATGTAGAGAGAAAGGAATAGGAGTTTATGTAGCCACTATTCTCATAACTTTTATGGAACTCATTGTAAGAAATGTATTTTACATCACACTGGTACACAATATATACATAACTAAAACCAAGTTTTACAAAATACTAATCACTATGCACAACACACTTTGATAATTCTCTATTTCCTTTTCTTCTCTTTCTGAAATGACACTGATGGTGACCCAAGAAGTCGATTTCATGACATACTAATTTGGGTCAGACCTACATTTTGGAAGATCTTGTACCTGAGGACTATGGAACTCTGTTCCATCTCTGCCTTCATCTCTTGCCCATGGCAGATGTGATTAATGGATCTCAATATTCTTTCCAAGTTCATCTAAGTTTCAGAACACATTTCAAGGTCACTAGGTTTTAATGGGGCAGGAATAGAGTAGCTAATTTTTGGTATTTTCCTCTCTTTTGTACCCCAGATTTTGCATAGTATTGCCACACATAGTAGACATTTAAATATCCATTGAATCAGTCAATGGCCACAGAGATCAGAGGGAGAGCTTTGTTTCCACAAGGTCCTCTGTGACTCCTCCCTCTACTACCTTGTTCTCTTTAAATATAAAGCTTTCAAAACTCAATGGTTTTGAATCCTATACATACTCTCCCTGCTCTCCAAACCCCACCTTGTAATAAGAGTTACCTGTATTAGGTTACTTGATGGTATCTCTGTTCCCTTAAAAAACAATTGGTTTATACTTAAAGAAGTGTCAAAAATGTATACATTGTGAAGGTGTAAGCCCTGAGGAATTGGCCTTGGAAGGAAGGAGGTAAACTTGCATGCCAGGACTTGGGCCAAATATCGGTGCATCAATTTTCTCATTTCAACTCTTCAACTATATGATCAGTTTCATCTCATTATCTCATTTTACTAGTGGGGAAACAAACCCTTAAAAAAAGACATGAGGTCACACAGTAAATGTTAGGCAGGAGCACGATTAAAATCTGGCTGTTTTCACTGCTGTTTTTTTAATACCTGAGCTTCTTCTGAAAGTGGCATATTAAATTACAAAGAAACAATGACCCAAAGCCTCAAATCCATTTGAAGTGTGTGAATTTAACAGGTTATCGCACTGGAAAAATAAAACCCAGCAACTTAGTAATATACTTCATCATATAACTTTACTTTTTCTTTGCCAAATCTCTGTATGTTATTCATTGCTGGATATGTTTTTCTTGGAGGCTGTTAATCTTGGCTAAGGCCTAAATTCTTACTGTGGAGTAATTCAGATGTATTAAGTCCTCTATTACACCGAGAAAAAAACAAGACTGTGTGTGTGTGTGTATTTGCATCTGTGTGTGTGTGTGTGTGGTGTTTATATGGGTCAAGTCCAAGGGGAAGTATAAAATGGAAACAATACATGAATTGGGGGTGTGTGCTGAGGGCAGTTAAAATAAGGTGAAAGCAGTATCAACAATTGTGACCTTCTGGCTCTCACCAGAAGCAGTGTAATGAACTGGTGTGTGGAAGAGAGTAGTACAGGTCAAATTTAACTCACATCCGCACCCATACAAGTGTACAACTGCATTACGTAGTCACAGAACCTGCAATGTGCAATTTGCCCAATCATGAGCATGAGTCACTGTAAAAGTTACTAAAAAGGCTCTACAGGAAAGTATATTTCTTTACAAGTTTACAACATCAATTCTCAACCAGAAGCAGTTTAGAAGACATGTGGCAATATCTGTAGACATTTTTGGTTGACACAAATGGGTAAAGGGCAAGGATCCTACAATGCACAGGACAGCCTCCCATAACAAATTATAAGGTCAAAATGTCAACAGTGCTGATGTTGAGAAAGCCTGATTTACAGTATAGCACTATTACTTAAGCAATAAGCTATTACATTCCAGCTGCTTTTCTGGCCCTCAGTTTCCTCATCTGTAAAATGAATGGTACAACAGTTCCTGCTTTAATGGATTGTTATGAAGAACAAGTGAGTCATAGACACAAACATATGTTTGCATGTATGTGTGTGTGTGTGTGTGTGTGTATGAAGTGTTTAAAGCAGTGTCTACAACATTGTAAATGTCACTATTGTAAGCATCAACATCATCATCATCAAAGCTCACCACTGTGCAGAGCTGTAGAGTTCCAAAGTATGACTCCTTATTAGGTGGCTCTAAGGGGGAAAGGTGATTCTGTGGTCAAATAAACTGAAAATTGTGTATTAAAATTGGACAAGTTTTTTTTTTTGCAGAAATTCTCAGAATCTTTAATAGGTAAATAAATGGTATGCAGAATTTTCAAAACTGACTAAAGAACCCTATGCAGAATTTTGAGGAGAAAACAAATTTTAAAGAAAGGTTGATGAGGTTGAAGGGCATGGATGCAAATGTACAGAAGGGATCCAGCTCAAGTCTAGCATTGACCCATCAGGAAGCCTACGTGAGTTCCTTCACCTTCCTTGGCCTCGGTAATCACCAACCCAAAAGAAAATTAGGACCCTTCCAGGTTAGAAAGTCCTGTTGTTGTATATCACCAGCAGACCTCAAAGACATATATCATCAAGATATAAGGACACCATGGCCAAGCAAAATGAAGAATGGTGACAATTCCTAGGATAAACATAACTCTCAAGTTCCTGTTATTGAGTAAGCTTAAATATCCAATATGGGAAATCAAGATGAACCAGATGTAGAAAATAAATGCTTGCTTAGTTGTGTTTTTGCAAATGTACCCTAATTTTTTAAGCAGAAAGCAGAGCTTGGAGAAAAACTATGAATGCAATAAAAAGTTCCAACTACCAAGAATGTGCACTAGGATAATTTACTCAATTATTTCTTCCTAGGTGTTGAATAAAGTCAGTAGAGAATATGCCATGATAAGATTGAGAGTTCAAGGAACTAAGATTTATTTGGGGAGAAAGATGCATATATATGAAGGCATGCACCGAGCACTCTAACAAAGGTTCAAACAAAGGTCTATGAGAGTGGAGTAATCTCAGTTATTCCCATTTTTATACATTAAATGCATAATGGCAAAGCCACAAAATTTAAAAATAAAATGTAAACATCTATCTTTTAATTTTGGTTTCTAGATGAGAGCTCTCCAGATGCATCATCTACAGGTATGAGGAAGATACTGAATCTGTAAGGCACGTGTACTGTTTGTCATTCGCTATGACTGTCACCCTGGTTTGACCTGAATCCTCCATGCATGACAATGATGATACTCTTGAGATATAGAGTGAAAAGAATATGCCTTCTTTGTCCAGCGCACTGTTTCATCCTATTACAATATTCAGCTATTTTTATTTGCATAAGTGGAAACTTTTTCTCAGAAGAGTAGTTAGTATGCAGATAGGTTACTCTTTAATGCTCTTGTCTGGTAAAGCCTACTGTTCTCCTATCAGAATAAGAACTTAAAACAAACAAACAAACAAAAATCTTTTTGAATCCATGGATCCCTCCTCAGATGAAATGCATGAGATAAAATATATCAGATTACAAAGGAAATTAATGATACCAAAATATCTAAATTATAAAACACAAATTTTGATACAGTAACATGCATGTTGCTTTATTTTTTTTAATTTTTTTTATTTACTTATTGATTCATTGAACACAAATGGAGTACAGCTATTGTTTCAATGCATGTTGCTTAATTAACATATTAAATAACAAGATCAATCTAGCAGGCCCAGTAACTACTATAATGTCAAAGCTGCATTAAACAATTTCTAGCTATCAGAACTTGCAATGTAATACAAAAGTGTCCCATTTCAACTCATGAAAAAGTCACAGCTTCTGTTAAATACTAGTGCAACTTGTTGCCTCCTTTATAATTGAAGGAAATGATCAATTTCACTTACAGGTTAGTGAAAATAAAATGCAAGTTTTTGGGTTTTGTATATGAGCTCACAATCCCTGAATGCTATCCACAGGTCTCCTCACGATCTGTGGTCTCCAGGTCAGTTAGCCCTGAATTTAGATGATATCCTAAAGGTTCAAGAACTTCAACAAGTGAAAGGAAAAAAAAAATTGACTCATCACCTTGTTTAATTCCCTCTCCTCATTGGAAATAATTCCAAAAAGATCTCTCCATGTTATAGTAAAAGTATCCAGGTACACTTACAAAATATTTTTGCCTGTATGAGCTCATTTAATCCTCACAGAAGCCCTGAGAGGGAATATTAGAGCTTAGCATAACCCCATTTAACAAATGGGGAAGGTAAAGCGGAGTGATTTCAGTCTGGTCCAAATGACACACCAAAGAAGTTAAGTTCTGAACTGAAACTCAAATACATGCCGACTTCGAAGTCTATGCACAGGCCATGACTCCTGCCTAGCATCTATAATGCAGGAGTGGGAGCTGGAGACAAGTGTGTGCTAAGATTGTTCCCTCCACAGCACCTACCTCAAGCTGCTGCTCAGATGGAGAGGCCCTGGTAACTGATAAGTGACATTTGTTCATTTCCACTGCTTACTCTCATATATGATTATGCATAAACTAGTGTCAGTTTCTAGAATGCCACAGGTGCCGGCAACTCTATTTTTGATGACAAACTGGTCTGTTTTTTTTTCTTCCAATGCTTAAATTTCAACTTTCAATCTGTGTAGTTGCAGATTTTAATTTTCAGACGCAGAAAGAAACAATGGTTTCCTACTTTCAGACTACTTTAGAATATTCTTTTACCAAAAAAAAAACCTCTTTCAAAATGTGTGGGTTCAGTTGTCTTTCGTGTTGTTCTGGAATGCTGTTTTACATCACCCTGTCCTCCAACTTGCTTTTGCCATGTAAGGCTTTGTTTTCCTGGAATATAACCACTCTGCTCCAATTAGTGTCCAAGGAGGAATTCATATGAAAAAAAAACTAAAGCTTTCATTGTTTTTGCTATTATAAAGCCACTATTCCATTATGAAATTTATCTTTTACATTTTTAGTTTCTTCTCATGAAAATCTAATTTTTTAAAATTTTTGCTTTGACATTTGAACTCATTTTCATGTATATGTGATATATTTAAAGCATATATTTAACAGCAATATATGTATATATACATATATGTATATACATTGCTATTAAAGCTCCACTTATTTTCTGCGTTTTAATCTTTTTTTCCAGTCTGAAAACTGACTTAGTGCATTCTTCAGACTTCTGACTTCGCTCTTTTATTGGGTGCCTAGGCTGGATTTCAGACATTGCAAAATGTTAGCAACGAAAGGGGCCTTCGCAATTATCCAGTACAGGAGTGCAAGATCTTTAACCTCCACAAGATAAAAACTAACCGGTCCTAACCTCTTTTGCCAAGTGGGATAGAGAGCAGTGGGAAAGGCTGGAATCAGGGGAGAACAGTTCTAACAAGGAAACTTAGGCGCAGGTAGTGCTTTACCTAGTTATGGAAGTGAATGTGTGCATGTGTGTTTGCGTGTGCGTGTGCGTGTGTGTGTAAGGGTAGTGCCTTCCCATGGGGAGTTTCCTTAAGACACCTACAAGAGGTACAATGACAACAGGCACTTAAAACTTTAAGAGGGACTGTGTTTAAGAAACATATGCAGCCATGAAGTGTGTCCTCAGTTTACACATGGACAGCCCAGGTGACTTGTCCAAAATCACAGGAGAGTCAACATAAGAGATTCTGCACTAGACCCCAAGGCCTTTTCTCTACTGCTCTGCTGAATTCCTAACCTCCTTGAGAATCAGTAAGGCACCATGTACTCCTTATCCCCTGGCTTTTTTACTCTTTAGTGGATGCAATTACAAGAGCCCTTTTCTCAATTCATGCCCTAATTATGACTGGCTCTGACAGTTGTCTCTCGACCTCCACAATACCCAAAGGCTTTTTGCCACATAAAGGGTCAGGTGTCATAATAAAAGGGAATTATAATACAGGTAACCTTCACGACTACTAAGGACAAAATGCTTCCATTTCAAAAAAGAGGAAACTGAAGTTTGAGAAGTTCCAGGAACTTGTCCCAGGTGTATAGTTAGTAGTGAAACACCCAGACTTCCTACTATGCTTCCATTCACAAGCATACATTAGAGCATTCATAGGGGGAAAAGTCCCAGAAGAGGTAATTTTATTAATTTCCTCTTTCATTTTTAAAGAACTGGTCATTGAATACCTATTGTGAGTTAAGTGCCCCAAAGGCTACAACTGTATTCCAATTCCAGTGCCATGGTTTAAAAAAAAAAGTTTTTGGAACGATCTTCAGGGAAAATTAATAATTCCTCTGAAATATCAGAATTAGTACTTAAAAGAAACTACCTACTTCCTTTGGTCATAAGCATCACTACCTATATCATCTGTGTCTTTTGCCAGACTTGGGGTTTAAAGGTTTTGAACTAGCTCTGAAAACCTAAGGAAAAAAAATATATACTATAGCTAGGACATTCAAGATGCTACACAAATGATTCCCAAATAATTTTTTTAAAAAACGTTTCACAAACATTCTGCTTAATGAATGTGAAGTATAGCAAAGTAATCAAGAGCACCAACAAGAATATAGAAAAAACACATTTGAATCCCAGGGCCACATATTTACTTGCTATCTAACCTCTTTAATCTTACAAGGAGAGTTTTTATGTCCATAACATAGGAACAATAATGCACCTAGATCGCAGGACTATGGTGAAGATTATTTGCAGTAACAGAGAGAAAGCATGTAGAATAAAGCATGGCGCACGGGAAATGATCAATACATACAGCTATAAACTGTTGTTGCTACTGTGGCTCTGGAAATTAGAAGAGTTGGACACACATCTTACTTTAATATTCGATTTTGAAAACAAGATTTGAATGACTTGATTCCCTGACATTTTGGGAAAATAATTCTGTTAGTTCTATTTAATAATTTTAATAATTTGAACATGTGTTCTGAAATAAGCAGATAATAATGAACTATATAATTTTATTTATTTTGTAATATTTCTAGTTTAAATTATGTTTTAGTTTGGCTAATTAAAGCTATCTAACACCTAGTAACTTGCCTATTATTCTGATACATGTAGCTATTTTATAATTTCTACTTTAGTAAATTTCGTCAAAAATCCTACAGATATGATTATCTTCAAAAGAAGATTTATTTTTCAAAGATGTTTACTTTTTATATTATTCTTAATTGAGTTACAATTCGCTTTCCATTTTTATGGGTCTCCTTTAACAATGTGTTAATTTACAAAAGGAAATTTAGAACATTAGCCTTAACCAATTATCAAATACATTTATTTTAAAAGGAAACTGAATCTTTCAAATATTTTCATGATCTTTGTCATTACTTCAGATTTGCAGTCACTTCTCCAGAATCATACTAAAATCATACCAAAAATCATACTAAAGAGTTTTGCACTTGGGATGTAGCTTCGTGACAGGGCACTTGCCTAGTATGTGCAAGGCCCTGGGTTCTATCTCTAGCACTGAAAAAATAAATAAGTAAAAGATTTAGTTCTTCAAAACACAATCCAATTGGTTAATCTTTTATTTTTCATTTCTTGCCATTGTCTTTCTCTATATTTCTCTCTTTTTTTTTTTTCCTATCAAAATATTTTCAGTTGCTTCTGGTTGAAAAACTGTAACTCCCTGAAAAAACTCTTTTGGCTATTATGAGTTAATATGTCATATTAAATTTTCCTTTCATGTAGACTAGAAATTTCTCTTCAGAAGGTAAAAAGTTACAATAAAATTCTGATTATTAGAAGCAATTCGAATGTTACTTAGTCTAGGTAGTAATGTCATTATTTTTAAAACTTCAGATTACAATCCAAACTACTATTTTTCATGAAGACTACTTAATTTGCAGATATATATTCATTTAAAAAATGAATGTTACACTTTTCATTCTTTTTAAATCACCCCAATTCCAATTCCAGAGACAAAATTTAATAATAAAGCCACCTGAAATTTTATTATTATGAGAATGCTGGCCAACATGCAGCAGTTTTATAAGACTATTAAAGTCAAGCTGCAAACAAGCAAGGTTTAACTTGCTTGTTTGATTTTTAAATTCAATCCAGTTCTACTTCCATCCATTATAAAGGAGATCCATTTTGAGTCATGGTGAAGAATATGAAAGGATTTGAAATGTCAAGCAAAAATATTACCAGTTACTCCACTATAGTTTAAAAGCCACTAAACTATTCACTATAGTTTAAAGCTAGTTATAACCTAATTTAAAAGGTTTCATTCACTAATGTAGATTTTGCCACAGAAATCACACTTATTATTTTAGTCCACTGGTTCTTATTTAACTTTTTTAAAATTACAAGAATAGAGTTGAAATAATCACTAAAAGGTTGGACCTGAAACTCACAGGGTTATTAAATAATGCCTTTATAACTGGAATTTCTACTTAGCATGTGCTGTAATTAAAAAATCTCAGATTATTTTAGTTAGTAAGTTCTTATCAGTCTGACTTTGAGGGGATCGATCATAAATACTTGTTTTACTAATTTTCTTGCATCCAAACCTTGATCTGTAAAGTAGTTTGACCTCAAATGTACAATTACATTGGTCATGATTGATCATTACATGTCACGTTAAAGTCAGAAAATCATGTGTGCTACAAGTGTCTGGTGCAGGTTTTCTGAGTTGATTTCTTTATCTTATTCTATGCATATCTCATTTACTACTGGGGCCAAAGTCCACTTGAAATTTGACAGAGATAATTTAAGATGTCAGTTGTCAGATAGCATTGCCTTTTAGATACAGTTCTTTTTCCTTTTCTGTCACCCTTCTCAGAATCAGAATGACTTCTGAGGAAAGAACTTAGACTTAAAATACAATGAAGAAAACCCAAAGATAAATCTCAGCTGAAGTGGAAGAACTTAAATATGATCAGTGCTACACCACATTGGTCATTTTAAAATTTACCATTTCACTGTACTTTTCCCATCATCCAAACAGTAGAGGTTGAAGTAAATCACAAAACAGCATACCAGAGAATGACAATGCAAACTATTAATAATTCAAAATAAGTGAAAGCCTAAATGCATTCTTGAGCCCCAGTCCCCTGCATGCTACCCACCCTGGAGGACTTTTAATCAAATCATACTGTCTTTTGGGGTTTTTTTCCCCCCCCAATTAGGTTGAAAGCAGGAGGCTACTGCATATACACAAATGGCACTAATTTTCCCATTTGGGCATAAGTCTTTCAACTTTAGCTTTTATGCCCCTGGCAAGGAAGTGAAGCTGAATTGGACAAGACTGAAAGATTCTGTGGGTTTGATTTGCTGTGGATCATGAAGTCAGTTTTGCAAATGGCAGAGAGGACTGACTGCTCCCTTCTTCTCTGCTAACTCTCAGGAATCAGTAAAAGTGCTGTGGGGAAACAGACTCAGAACTTCTCTTCTGGTTCTAAATCCACATGGACACAGCTTATTATGCAGATCTATGATCAACATAAATAATTGTTTTACTAATTTTCTCTATAATTCTTTCTCTCTCAGTACCTGACCAATCCTCTAGAAAAGGCAGCACAGATACAGAAATGGAAACTGGGTCACAAATTGCTCAAGACCAATGTCCCCAAGACCAATATAAATTATTTTTCCCCTGCTAAAAGCATAAATTTTAATTAATATAACTATTACTTTACTCAAAGGATTGGTGCCATTTGTAATATTTTTTTAAAAAAACTTCCACAAGAGGTGTATTTATCTTAAAATGGAAATTATTTAATTTTTAACATATTTAGTTTATGAATTGGCTTCAAATGTTGAATAGTTAGGAAACCTGTATTCAGACAATACAGGACAGGTTGTACATTTGATGAAGTCACCATTAAGGATGTCCCAATGAGGTTTATTTATTTTATTTTATTTTATTTTGGGGGCAGGTATCTGCTGTAGTACATCCAATACCTACACACTGACTAAAAAGGCAATTACACAGTAGAAAGTTCTAGGGAATTTAACTAAAAGTATATTTTGATCCCAAACTCTTCTTTTTAACCCCCTTATTACAATAAACCAACACACATTTTCAACATAATTATACTTAGATATTTTTTCCTCTTTATCTCAACCCTCCCTCAATTCTTTCAATAATTTCCTGGACTCACTTCTCACATAAGATGTGAAGGAAAAAAACCTCACTCTCCACAGACAAACCATACACATTAGGGCACTTATATTGTACTAATGGAATAACTGATTTACATTCTATGTATTTATTTGCATTTACAAAGAAGACATAGTTAAAAAGTCCTCGGTAAAAATACAGTTCACAATACAAAGATCAAATTTCACTGTTTCCCAGTTAAAATTGACCTACTCAAGATTCCACAAGAGATTCTTTTTTCCTACTTTATAGAAATATGCTTTAACAGAAAATAAACTTTCTCACTCATGAAAATTTTTGGAGACACATGGGAGATTATTTCTAAGGAAATAGTCATTAAATGCATCAAGAAATTATTAAAGTATTATTATCAGTTCTTTTGTTATTTATGATTAAAAGAACTATAAAAAACATTTTCTAAGAATTGTATTATTACATACATATTCTAAAATGTCTTCAAAAAGTCATTTTATCTTAATTTCATCCCCAAAATGTTAATAATCAAAAATTGCATCTATAGCTTTTTCACAATTTAAATTTGCTATTGAGACCCCACAATGTTCACATGCTAATGCTACTTAGATACACATAATGAAGGAAAACTGGCAATTTTGAAAATATTTAATGACATTTAATGTCATTAAACGTCAATGTCCTAAGCGATTGCATCTTACAAAAGCCTATTATTGAAGAAAAAAGTTGTTAAAATAAATGAATTAAAATTACAGTGTTTGGAATTATCCCAAATAAGCACTAAATTTAACTATAGCTTCGATTTAAGCCAAACTAAGATAATTTTTTAATCTAAGGGAAAACATGATATACAGAAAACATCTTTTGTATCCAGTTCAATATTATACAGTTGAAGGTTTGAAATTTACAAGTGTGCATGTTCCTTAAAGTTATACAAACACAATACGCAAGTTTATCTACCTTTTAACTTTACTTTCTCAAGCATTCATAGCTTCTAGAATTATCTAGTTGTACACTGTACAAAGTTTTCCTTCACTTTTCTTTCCACTTCTACTTTTTAAAAGGATGCTCAAATATAAAACATTTCATACTTCCCTTCTTAATAACCTATTTAAAGATTCAAAACGAGTCAATCATCCATGTTATCAATTGCTTAGCCTCTGATGCAGACTTTTCAGAACTTTTAAGAGTGTAAAACTATACAATTTCACCCAGAGAATAACTTTTGGGTACTTTTTAAGAATTTCTCGAGTTCTCCCTGCAATTATCTATCATGTAAGCAATATTCACATGATGTACAATGAAGTCTTAATATCATATAAATAAAAACATCAGAAGCTAGTAAGTCCATAAAGCCCAATAATTCTATAAGATAAACACAAACCAAAACTTTCTAACGTGTAATCCAAAATTGATTTTAAAGAGATTGCCCAATTTTCATGAGGCTCTGCCACAAGTTAAGAAAAAAAGGTGGAGGGGCCAGTTCTTTTGACTGCACTTAAAACTTGTGATTTTTACTTTTTTGCTTTAAATTGAAAATAAAGGCCTCACCGAAGGATTAACCTTGAGATAAAACTAAAAATAACCACAATTAGACTTTAAAAATAAGGCGTTAGTCCCTCCCTGTAACCAAATCAAAGTCCACAACAAATAAAACTAAAGTTGGCTGTCACTTTTAAATCAAATATTTATCATGCCAATAAATTATAAGGTAGAATATTATTGATTTTGCTGCCCATGACAAAAAACATTTAAGTAGGTAGTAAACTCTATAGGGAAAAAAAAAATAGCATCATTTCTCTAATTTCAGTTCAAAGCTGCCACGATTTCAATAAGGAAGTTGAAAGGCCCAATTCCATAAACTACAGGGTCCCCAGGCGGCCAGTGAGTCTCGCCACAGCCCAGCTCCAACCCCGGGTGCAGGCACCGAGCGGTCATTCTTGTCCTATTGCCACTAGTGTGGGGGCAAAAAGCGTTCTGAAAGAAGATCATTAAGGGGTCACTTATGCCCAAGTTTCCTTGACTTCTCTCCTACCGCTGCCGCGCTGTGAACATTTCCGCTCTTTTTTTACGCCTGCCATTGTCTGTCTGTAGGATCCGGGGTTCTCTAGGTGAAGTATTGTCGGAAAAAATTAGGATTTTACGGAACATCATTTTCCCAGTGCACAGAGAAAACAAACTCTAATCCTAGGAGGTATGGATTTACACGCCTAATTTCCATTCACTCTTAACAGAGGGGAGCAGAGTAAGTTTTAAAGTGACGGTAATTTTAAATGGTAAATGGGTTCAACGCGACATCCCTGGGTGAAAGCGCTCGCCCCCACCACTCTCAGAGACCCACAGGATTCCTTCTTCGCAGCTTGGTTAAAAAAAGAGCGGACCTGTGACTTTGGAAATCCTACCAGGATAACAGCCTGCGATTTGGACTAGAGGAGGTGGTGTTTCTGCCAAGAGCCAGGGCCGGGGCCGCCGCTCTACGGGATGCCGCCCGACCCGGCCGCAGCATCCTCGCTCGCGCGCCCGCGGGCGCCGGCGGCCCTGGACACGGGCGCTGACCGCGGTGTACCCAGGCCCAGAAGCGCTTCACCTCCGCGAGGGACGCGCCCTCCCTCTCCCAGCGCAGTGGGACCGACGCTCTACAGGCTTACCTGTGGGTCCCGGTAAGAAAGCGGAGGTTGCACCGGCCTCTCCCCCGCTCCCAGGCAGGGGCCGCATCCCGCCCCAGCCCCAGTTCTAGCGCCTCCTCCGGGATCCTCCCCGGGACCAGGCGCGGTCCCCCAGCCCGCGCGGGCGCAGTGACTGGGGACGTGCGTCTGTCTCCTGCTGGCGCCGGACGTGAAACCTGCGCGTCCCTGGCGGTGCCCCAAGTTGGGCGCAGGTCGAAGCCGCTCGCGATGCTCCTCTAGGGAAGCTCTCCTGACCCCCAGCCCCGAAGCCCGGAGCCTTGAACCCCAGCCACCAGCAGGACCCAGCGTGAGTCGACTCTGCCGTACCTCCGCCCATCCACACCTGCCGCCGCCTGGCCACCAGCACCGTGGCCCCGCCCCGGTCCAGCCCCTCGGCCCCCTCCCCCGCTCCCGCTGCCACCGGGGGAAGGAGGCGGAGGGAAGTTGCACCCGGCCAGGGACCTGACCCAAAGCGGCAGCGCTGCGCCTCCTCCCGCGGGCCGGGGCGGGACCCAGGTCTCCACCGCCGTGCAGCTGCCGAGCACTGGAATTTGGTGGGGGACATCGCTTTAGCCGCAACAGCCTTTTGCGGGTGGGAATGTCTCACAGAGAGTCCCAACTAAGGAAAGGAGAAAGGTGCCCACCTGCGTGAGCCCGAGCTCTGCGGTGTAGTTTCGGAAGTCAGACTTAGCCAACCGAATTGCGGAAGTGACTCTCCTAAGTTGGACCCCTGCATTTGTAGGGGTCGTCTGAAACGGTGGCAGTAGCACGCCCTGGTGGTGTACTGGCTTTCGGACAAGAGGGGAGGCCTCCCACTTACAGTGGCCTCTCTGATATCTAAGACCCTGTCTGTGCTTCGAGGCCTAGCTCAGATGCCCTCTCCTCCATGAAGTTTTTCCAAGTGCTCACCCGTGCCCAGAGTTCTTTTTGCTCTTTTGTACAGCCTGGGCGCCAAGGATCTCTCTACTGGCCCTTCCTGTGGATAAATGGGCCTTGTGCAATGCATTTGGGGCATCTCAAAACACCTTAGTTATTTTGTTCTACAATGTGGGATTCATATTCACTACTGTACGATACAAGAAGAGAGATTTATGCTTTTCTAATCCTTTTCACTTGGGTTTAAATTTCTTTAAAGGCAGAAGCTATAATGTTGCCCATCTCCCAGTTTTCAAGGAAACACAGAGTGGTTCACGCAGAGACTCCCGCAAAAGACCCAGTCAGAAATCCTGGCGTCCTATTCATCTGTGTTCTCCGCAAGCCGAACATGGTGCTTTCCACCTGAATGTTAGAGGGGGGGAGAATTCTTTTTCTGTGTGTGAATCCAACTAAATTTTGGCAAGCTTCAGTCTAATTAACACCAAGAAAAATTCTTCCGGTGAGGTGGAGGGTGGAGCGAAGCAAGATTTATAGTGGTATTTTATTAATGGTGGAATAAATATCCATATAAAAATCATTTAATCTACCAAAATGGAAAATATTCATCAGACGTTCTCTAATAAGTTGGTACTCATTTCCTTAGCCAACTACAGAAAACTCAAATGCAATTGATTTATTACACAAATTGCATGTGCATGAGCACTTGAGCTCAAGGCTTATACGAAAGATTCAAGTTTAAAATTTTATTTATAAGGCACAATTGAATGAAATGTTTGTATGCCGTATCCTATATGCGTAGTTTAAGTTTTCATTTGAGAGGTCAGTAGTGTTTAATGGTTAATAGTGTGAAATAAACAGCTAAGAATCATTGCACTTCAGTTTAAAACAGGCTAAATTCTTGAACTCCGTTTTAAGGAACTGAAGAATCTCAAGCCATTTTGACTACCTTGATCAAGAAAAAAGAACAAAATTAACCAGGTTGTTACTATTAAATATTACTGAAATTTTTGAAAAGTGGGTTTCCAAATTCATACTCACATTATATAGCAAAATCAAAATATTTTATAAATCATTAAAAATATGCTTTAAGTTGCTAAACACTGTGAATGAACCTTAGAAATAACTAAGCGCTTTTAAAAAGATGTAGTTAGTAAAACCTGTAGTTAGTAAAACCTGTTCATAGAAAACTGAAAAATAAAAGAGTTCTTTACATTGACTAAAACTGCAAAACTATATATTTATCATTCAAGCATAGTATTATCAAGCTCAAATAATTATTTTTAAACTCATAATTCTGTGGGTAAAATGTACATATATATTTCATTTTACCACAGAATTTATATATATATATATATATATATATATATATATATGAGTTTCACTAGACAAAACTTTGTCCACAGTCCAACAGGAAAAGATAATAAATAAATAGGCATAAGCATTTCATTTTTGGAATATATTTTGAAGCTTTTAAACAGAAGCCCAAAATAATATTATAGAAAGGATTTTATAAATGTTTTAACTAAAATTCTGCATCATCATATGATGAATAGAAAATAGCCAAAAAGGGGATAATACACCTCAAATAATAAATATCAACCCAAACAAAATCTACATTAAGCTCACAGAAAATTATCTTTTTAGACTTCAAATGAGGCAAACAAGATGTTTGCCCCAAGACAAATACACATAATATTATCACCATAAACCAAGATTTAAGGGAAGACAGCAGACCTCACACGCACCCACAGCCTAAGCTATGAAACAGGTTTGCCCAGAGTGCTTCATATACAACTCTTTCTTTAATTTTACATCATATAACAACTACATAGTCTGAAATTTGAGAACTTCCTTCTCAGCCTTCACCTGTGAGGGAAAGATGAATGACTTTGCACTAGCTATACCTAGAAATTAAAAAAAAATACAAGTTTTCTCCCATCATCTAAATTATTTATCTACATATTTATTTCTAAACACATGACAAAGATTAACTTACTGTTTCAGCTATCAGTGATTTTTACACTTTACAACTTGTACTTTGTTACTTCTCACAACTTAATATATCTAACAGCAACAAAGAACTTTTAGAAGACAGTATAGTAGAATCTTTAAAGTTTGTATGTGTGTGTGTGTGTATGTGTGTGTGTTAAATAGATTATAAATTAAGTATGGGACAAATAAGAATGAAAAGGCAAAAAATTACTTTTTTCAAAAATTAATATTTGCAAAAACTATAAAACAAATCATTTTTAATTTGTTTATAAGTGTTTTCCCCATGAGAAAATCTAAATCTTGGTGATTATTATTGTTATTTTTGAACACTGAGTTGGTGGAAAAACCCCAGAAAAGAACTTCTTAACAGTCCTTTTGTCAGCCTTTAAGGTTCTGGTAAGTTTCTGTTTGTGAGTTAGCAGATAATTTCAGTATACATGGTTTATCTACCTCATTGACAACATTGACAATTTTTTAAAATTTGAAACGTGCTTTTTTGACAAATATTTTTAATGTTTTATTTTCATAGAAAAATCTTGCTGAAAGACAACATAATAGATACCTATGCAAAATGTTAACATCTGTTAAAACTATATGGTTGAGTATATGACTATCTGACATTATCTTCAAATGTTTTATAATTAAGAATAAAAATTAAAAATAAGAAAATTCAACAATCATAAATAAAACATGGAAATCATTCAAAAACTATTTACCATTTCCCATTTGTCCTTACCTTCAAGGATTTGAATAAATTCTTTTCCATTTGTAGACTTATTTTTCTAGCTACAATCCCATACTTGCTACTTTTGAATAATAGAATTCTAACTAAAGACAGCAGAAGGAAGGATACAGTTTTGACACACGTAGAAAGGGGAAAATGAATATTTCTAATGGAGATAATGGCATTCTTTTCAAAATAAATACTTCAGGTAAAACATGAACAAGCTGCAAATGTTATATGACATTGTATTTTCTATTCCATGCTGAATTTAGAATGCTGTTTTGCACGGTAGTGTTATTTTATCTTAACAGTTAGTCAAAAGCACACATTTTATCTCATTCAATTTCCATAAAGTAGAAATAGTAAAAGAAATATTTAAATTATTGAACTAAACTGTGAAAAAAAACAAAGCAATTTCGTTCCGTGTGTGTTTATTTATAAGAACATTTATTTAAAAAGACATGGGTTTCATTCCCTTAGAAAAATGAAATGACATATTCTTGGATTGCCTTTAGGTATACATGAATTTATTAAATGCTAAATCAGTTTTCAGAATGTTTCAGTGTTGCTCATTTAGCCCTCATTTTAGGAACTGTCTGAAACTTCTTAATTGAAAATGTAATTAACAACGCCAGCTGCTAAAACATTCGCAAGTTGCTAACATACAGAAATCTCTGAATCTCTAGCTCAGAAATAAATCTCTCTTTATGATCCATGGTCTTGCTCATCTTTGAATCATCCATATTTTGAATAATCAAAGGATAGCAATGGAGGACAGTGGTTCTCAGCTCCAATCCACACAGGGAGGATATGGCTATATCTATGTTGGTTTGGCATCTAATTATTAATTAGGTTATGATATTGTCTTTTTAGTACCAGCTACCTCTGATTTCATCTCTTGCTCCTCTCTTGAAAGCAAATGAAAGGAATATTTTTAATAACTTAAATTTGCTCTAAAGACATAAACCATTCATACACATTACTTGTGACCCACTTTGCAACATCAAAAGGATAAGTACCACAGAGGTAGATAGAGAAATATTTAATACCAAACTCCAATGACTATTAATCTTATTCTAAAGGAAAATTCAGTTTTTCTTACCCATAACCCTGAGGATGGTTTCTCTCTGTGCAGGTTTAGGCTTTAGCTGAGTGGTGAGATAGAGTAATACAAAGATATATATGAGAGAGAGATGGGAGGGGCTGGCTGCTCAAAAGGACTTTTCAGAAGAGGCATGGAATGGGAGCCACTACCGGAGACTAACTCCTGACTAAGTGTTCTCCACTGACTAGCAGCATCAGCATAACCTGGGAATTAGAAATAAAGAATTTTGGGCCCCACCCCAGACCTACTGTATCAGAATCTGCACTTTAAGAAGATCCCCAGGTGATCTGCATGCGCATTCACATTTGGGAACTGCTAAACTAAAGAAAGTCAAGAACTGACATAAATATTGCCTATCCTGTGGCTTTGGTTGCCTAGTTTTTTTCTGGAAAAAGGTAGAAATATTCAGGTCAGTACACTCCTGGAGTTTTTATGAAAGCCTCAAATAGGAAACAAGATTCTCAGGGCAAAGACTTTAGAGCAAAATTTAAAAATTAGGTCATTAGGATCTGAGGCTAATAGAGACACACATTTACCTAGAGAATTCATGACCTTTGCTCTTCTTCATTCTGGCCGATTTTCTATTTTTCTTCGAGGTCTTTAGGACTATATCAAAACTTTCTAGTGGTGTCTATAGGTAGGCTTCAGAAATTGATAAAGTCAATGAATTTATAATGTGACTATATTTGTCTGTTTTTCTAAAAAGGGAGTTGTTAGTGTTCATCAAATTCTCAAAGGGTCTGCTCCTAAATGTTTAGGAACTGCTAATATCTCTTCCTTCTCTTCATTTTTTAAAAATGTTTAAGTTGTAGATGGATACAATACCTTTATTGTATTAATTTGTTTTCCTGTGTGTTGAGAATTGAACCCAGTGCCGCACATGTGCTAGGCAAGTACTCTACCACTGAGCTACAACCCTGGACCACCTTTCTTCCCTTTAAATCCTGTTTCCTTGTGACAATCCTCTGATGACAAGCTTTGTTTTTATATACCCATTTGAAAACCATGCCTATTATAATTTAGCTTTTGTTCTTTAATGTTCAGTTATTTGGAATGTGATGTAAGGACCTTAAAAATCTTAGAACCCAAGGAAATATTTTGCCTTTCATTCAGTCATTATTCTGGACAAAATACTTCTAGTCATTAAACTATTTTTCAACAGCTAGAAATATATTTTTATTTTATATATATTTAAAGGTCAACTTAAACTAACAATAGATTTCAGAAAGCCATTGCCTTTGTACGTGTGCGAGGAGTCAAGACAAAAAGTCTTCTCTTCCAATGATATCAGGACAGCCATTCAAGAGCTCCAAGTGCCACCCTAAATTTTATTCGTCAATTCCTTATTCAAAAGAAATCAGACTAATTCCTTTAAGAAATGCATTTATTAGAGAAAGGAAAAAATACAGAAATGATGAATTCTCTTTTGAAGAATTTTGAATAGTGTAATGGTCCACTACTTCCATCAGGAAAAGTTTGTGCTAGTATATCCTGTCTAAAGGACCTCTGTCATTGGGTTAGCACACTAAATTAGAATGCAGTGGTATTATTTTAGAATATATTTTGTAAAAATACATCTTAGCCTCTTACTCTGGCATTGCAATGGGAACCTGGAAAATACTTTTAAGCTTCAGAATGAAGCCACTCTCTTTTTTGCAGCCTACTCTACCAGCTTGGATAAATCCCCAACATCTTTTTCCTTTGATTTGCATACCAGTAATATTAGTGAAAATACCGAAGTGCCTACTTCATGTGGCTTTTGTAAAAATTAAACAAAATGATGTGTATAAATTGGTTAGCAGAGTTTAAGATACATTGTCTATGAAGGATAGAAAGAGGGAGCAACCAGTCCCATTTTCATTCTTCTATAATGGTGCTGTTGTGCACCTAGTGTGTTCGGTACTGTATGGAACACATCAAAGACCTTCAAATGTCTTTGGGCTGTTGGTTTTAAGGCTGCAAAAGCCAGCAACGTTTGGAACCACATCAAGGATTCCATTCCATCCCCACTCCTCATCCTGTGAATGACTAGTTAAAGGCCATGCCAATGTGCATGTTGGATACAAGAAAAGACAAGTTCAGAGCCAAGGAAATCCGGCGCAATCCTTAGGTCCCTGTCCAGCAGTGGGAAGAGAACTAAGCTCTAAGTCGAGTGTCCAGTTGAGACACAAAGTGTGGTGTGTGTGTGTGTGTGTGTGTGCACGCGTGTGTGTGCATGTGTGTGAAAAATGCAGATTATCTTTATGGGCCCTATTCACCCTCCATGATACTACCTGAAATGAGAACTATCTTAAGGGACAATATTCTGAGGTAGAAGGCATTCTTGTGGCTGGGATGTGTTGTGAGGGAGTCTCCCCCTTCTCCTGCCCCTACTATTTGTAAATCCCTCCTACCTGACATTTGTGTGAATATACTCTTACAGCCAGACTGCCACCAGAGAAGCTTTTCCTCACCCTCTTTCTCAGGCCCCTCTCAGTTGCTTTGTCTCCTGTTTTCCCACACTTAAAAAACAAAACACAACAAAACAACTCTATCACTTGCATTGCATCTCTTCTACTAGCCTTTCAGTGACAAGCACTGGTGCCTTATTTTTCTTTGCTAGTCTGGCCCATTTCCAAAGAGCTCCTCAATAAATACAGAAATAATTACCCTGATCCAGCATTTGCATTCTCAAACTTGGTGTCTGACATTAGGTGTTCCATGAAAAATGTTAAGAGAAACAGAGACAGACAGAAGTTCAAGAAATCTTGGGCTTTAAAAAGTTAAAGCTTTTAAAACTATGTAACTCCTGGCAGTCTTTAATAAATTCTAACATACATTGTATTTCCCGAACTTTTTCCACCGCCCAACCCACTTCCACTTTTCCTGGAGTTTAGCAAACAACAGCTTACAAAATTCAGGCCCAATGCAAAAAGAAGTAATTCACACTTTTAGCAATTGTTTTTAATGCTTTCTAAATTAAAGTGTGTAATACCCAAGACAGAGATCTCAGTGTAATCAAAAGATTCACAAGTACCAAGTTTTCAATAATATTTGATTCGGTGAAATCCCAGCATAGTGGAACAATTTAGACACTCCCTTGGTGTGCACTGTAACTTGGTTTCACCTGGGTCAGATATGAATCTGACTAATGTTATTTAAACCACAGTAAACCAGCACAGAGTAAAAGCGAGAATATTTGACAATGGGGTGAAACTTGCAAACACAATAATTATAGCTCTGGATTTAGATATGTACCATACACTTTTCAAAGAGCTCTCTCTAGCCATCCCAGGAAGACAATTGGAACCATGGATGATGGCACATGAAAAAGGTGATTATGTGAAACAGATCCCTACAGGTGGGCCTTTTAAAATCAGGTTTTCCTCCTGCCTCTTTTCTGCCTTCCCTGCCTCTTCTGCTTTCCCTGTTTTCAGCTCTCATACCCTTCAGAACACTGGTCTTTCTTCTTCCTTTCTGTTGTGTTAAGGCTAATAGATAATGTTAAATCAACACTTGGAATATTAATTTGGTCAAAGATCATATTTAAAATAAATCACAACTAGTACATTATGGACACTGACCACCCAAAGCTGAAGTCCAGAGAGCTAATTTTTGAGTCTATCAAGAGCTAAGCAATTATATGCTGAATCAAGGAACAGGTGTATTCCAGGTAAGGGGTCACGGAAGTAAGAGTGGCACTGGAGTGTTACCAACTGGTGTAGAACAATACCAATATTTTATACACCTAATTACACACAGGCACAACAGCCTTGGATTTAAAAACTTTTACATATGCCTGTCATTTTCTTAGGCCCTAAAGATACAGCTAAGACCAACATTTTAATCCCAGTAGCAAATAAATTTCTTAACTTCTTGAACACCAAGTGATAAAGAAGTAAATTCGGGTGAAATCATGATTATTTCTCTTTATTTAAATTAAACATTAACCCCAGTCTATAATTAGGCTTTAAGCAATGGGTAAAAAGGGAAAATAAGGGAAAGGAGGTTACTAGGATGTGAGAACAAAACAAAACCCCATTTAAAAGGACAAGTAGAAATGCTGTGATGTCTCAGAATGTTTTGATGACTTTTCAAGTTTGAAGGCACTTTCTCACCTTGGGAAATTTCTTTGCTAAAATTTTAGCAATTTTTCACCAAATTGCCTATTAATATAACCATGGAAATCAGGGAAAATGTTTTTGAACACATCTTTACTTTTAAAAGTGTAATAATAATATAGGAAAGTTCCTAATTGGAATATTAAAAATAAAGAATTTGTATTTTTTTTACTCCAATGTAATGAAAAATATGATATGGTTTGAATAAAACCTGGTCATTTGAAAATTCACTTCCAAAATCTGAAATGTGCTCTGAAAATGCAAACCGCTGTCTATCTTTATGGCAAGTTGGAAGAGAAAAAATTAATTACTTAATGCCTTCTTCCAGGCAGTATTCAAGATCCATTCACACATGTCCCTGAGAAAAATGCTACACATTGAGAGCATAGAGAGCGTAACCCCATTGTAATGAAGAATGAGTTTCAACTAGATTAGGCAGCTGACGAATATGTTACCCTCTGCAATGGCGAAGTCAGTGTTTGAATCCAGCTCATAAGAATCCAAGTTCAAGAAACTACTAAGTTGATCTTTGCTAATAAATTAATCACCTTTCCTTAAAGTCTCTTAAATAAATATTTGTTACTGTCTTACCTCACTACTAATTGAAAACCCCACCCTAAGAAATAAATTGAAATGCAGCACACAATTTTTAACTATTATGTAACAAGTCACTGTTAACCTGAGTAAGTTTTAAAGTTGAAATGGGTCCTAATATACATGAAACAAATGTCAAAATTTCTAAAAGGCTAGGATAATTTATTAATTGTTGTATTTCTAATATAAGAATTAGTTTTTATTGTCTCATGTGAGTTTGAAGCAATCTAAGTCTTTCATCCAAAACAATAAAGTACACAAACAAATGGAGGCATAGCGTCAGCCTATGACTCTATCCTGTTTGCCTTCTCTAACTTTCCTTTAGGAACTGGTACTGAATAAATGGATTTGGTGGACTTCTTTTCAAAGCAGACGTACCCTCTTTTCTCTCCAACAGATTTTATTTCCACTGTTTTCTTTGTACAGATCACTTTGGATGATTTCCTTTAAAAGAAGGGGGAGACTGACACATGGAAATAAAAGCAGGCTATAGAGGCAAAATAGAAAATAAAAAATTTTCTGAGAATGGCCAAAGAAAAATATTTTTTAAAATTGTGTGTGTGTGTGTGTGTGTGTGTGTGCGTGTGTGCACATGTGGATGATGTATATGCAGTTTGTATAGTAGACATGCAGTTTGCAATAAATTTGCATAAAAAATAAATTTGTCATAAAAAGATCAAAGATAATTAACTATCTTATTTATGATTGATACTTACAAAATAACCAAGAATATAGACTTTTTCTCTGAGTCCCAGGATCTATGAAATTTGAGAAAACTATTTGTGGATAAATTCAGGAATAAATATAAAAATGTGATAATAATTATAACTTGTTAAACTACCTGCATTTCAGAGAAGGACTTATTTATGTTAACCATAATGTACTATCTCTTCTCAAATGCTAAATGCCATAGAGGTGTCATTTGACAATTGAATATTTTGGTACAATTGAATATTTGATATAAATGCTTATTAAAATGACTTTTAGCAAAATGTTGTATAAATGCACTTTTACAAAACACCAGGTAAAACAGCTTTAATTTTAGTTTTTAAAATAGATGGGAAGCCAGGTGCGGTGGCGCATGCCTGTAATCCCAGCACTTGGGAAGCCGAGGCAGAAGGTCGCGAGTTCAAAGCCAGTCTCAGCAACTTAGTGAGACCCTAAGCAACTCAGTGAGACTCTGTCTCTAAATAAAATACAAAATAGGGCTGGGGATGTGGCTCAGTGGTCGAGTGCCCTGGGTTCAATCC
>JAJEJO010002178.1:87429-175816 GCA_020662805.1 Glaucomys volans
CTCTCCTTCCTCTATTCTTACCACATGTCCACCCCACATTGTGCATCATCATTCACTTATCGGGATGATATTTTTCTTTACACACAATTTTGAAAGTTTAAAAACTTTAATAGATACCTCCTGAAAAATGAGAGATTCAAAACTGATCTGGTTGGATTCATAAATTTAAATTTAAAGTGGCCTATAATGGAACCTAATAATATTGAGGGGGAGATGTCTAACTTTGAGAATGACAATAGAGATATCACTAAAAGAGTCAGAGTATGATAATATCCACAAGCTTGTAACATTGCTTATTTTCTTGTAATTAAGCTCTTAAGGGTGATATGATTTTGTATAAATACCCATATTTCCAAAAGAATTCAGGGAGGAAATTGGATATTAATTGATTCAATTATATGTATTTTCTAAAGGAACGATTTTCTTACTTGACCAATGTGAAGAAAAAGAGAGTTTCTGAAATTAAATCTAACCAAATTAGTTCAAATTAGTTCTAATTTTCTCATTTTATTTAAACACACCTGAGCAAAGAAAATAAAAAGTTATTGCAACATAATTAATATTAGTTATTTTTTAAATTTTCATTTTTATTTGTTCTAATTAGTTGACAGCAGAATGCATTTCGATTCTTTGTACATGAATAGAGCACAACTATTCATTTCTCTGGTTGTACATAATGTAGAATCATACCATTCCTGAGATCATACATGTACCTAGGGTAATGATGTCAATCTGATTCCACCATATTTCCCATTCCCCTGCCCCTTTCCTCCCCCTCACTCTTCTCTGCCCAATCCAGAGTTCCTCCATTCATCCCCCACCCTTTATGGATCAGCATCCACATATCAGAGAAAACATTTGGCCTTTGGTTTTGGGGGATTGGCTTATTTTGCTTAGCATGATATTCTCAAACTCCATCCATTTACTTGCACATGCCATAATTTTATTCTCCTTTGGAGCTGAGTACTATTCCATTGTATATCTATACCACAGTTTCTTGATCCATTCATGTATTGAAGGGCATCTAGACTGGTTCCATAGCTTAGCTATTATGAGTTGAACTGCTATAAACATTGACATGGCTACATCACACTAGTATGCAGATTTTAAGTCTTTTGGGTATAAACCAAGAAGTGGTGTAGATAGGTCAAATGGTGGTTCCATTTCAGTTTTCTAAGAAATCACCATACTGTTTTCCGGAGTGTTTGCATTAATTCGCAGTCCCACCAGTAATGTATGGGACTCCACACATTCCTCCACATCCTCACCAAAACTTACTGTTGCTTGTATTCTTGATCAGTGCCATTCTGACTGGAGTGAGATGATATGTTAGAGTAGTTTTGATTTGTATTTCTCTAATTACTAGAGATGCTGAACTTTTGTCTATCTTCTTCTGTGAAGTGTCTGCTCATTTCCTTTTCCTGTTTATTGACTGGGTTATTTGTGTTTTTTGTTTTTTTGGTGTTAATTTTTTTACGTTCTTTATATATTCCAGAGATTAGTGATCTATCTGATATGCATGTGGTAAAGATTCTCTCCCACTCTATAGGCTCTCTCTTCACATTATTGATTGTTTCCTTTGATTATTTTTAAAATTTTTTTCAACATCTTGGCATTCTTATGTTAAAGTTTTCTTCAAACCAGATGAGGTTACTGATCTCCAGCTAATCAACTCTATTTAACGCATTCTTATCAAGATCCCAGTCTCTGTCATTTAAGAAAATGTTGCTTGCTAAATTAATATGGTATCATTCTTTTTCTTCACTGATGTAGTAGGAATTCTGGTTTTCTAAATGCTTTCTCAGAAATATATTCTTCTCATACTTTGCCTCACTAGTTTATTTTAAACAAATCTTTGAAGATACATTTACAGAACAAGTTTAATGTTAAAGAGCTCTAATCAAGGAATCACAGAAAATTGAAGATGAAATGGACCCAAACCACTTTGTAAAGGTCAACCCTTACCAAAATAGAATTTCCTCTGTATAGAAGTATACCATTTGCCTCTATTTCTTCAAATATTTAAATCTTTTAGAGATTGTCCTAAGTTCTACTAACTCTCACCAGTAGGATTCTTTTCCAGTTTCTTTTATGCTATTCAGTATAACTTTTATCAAATATACTCAAAGTACAATTTCCTGTTTGTACTGTATACATTCTTCCCTGCTGTCATTTGATATGAAATGAAGGAATTAGATATTTGCTTTGCTTTTGAATGGTAATATAAGAGAATGGAGGAAATCCAAATAATGGGCTAGGTAATGGAACTTAAAAAGAAAACCTGTTTAAATAGTGTTGAGTTTTACATTACACTGTTCAGTATTTATCTCTTTACTTCTACTAACACTGAAGCTATCCTTTCCCATCAAGAAAAATATAGAACAAAAAAATGTTTTCCTTTAGAAAAACAGTATTAAAAAGGCACAAACATGGTGCTACCATTTACAAGGGTAAGATTACTCTTTAGGAACATAAGAGAAGCATGAGATGGGGTGGTGAAGACTTGAGCGAACTCTGCTTAGAACATGCATAAGGTAAAAGCAAAGGAGAAAGCAATAAAATGAAACATGAAAGTAGAATGGAGGAGAATAGGAAAGCAGCACTCAATTAGACCAAATAGAATCCCAAAGATGAGAATAATTCATGCAGAATTAATTTCCCATTAGACATCTAATACATATTCTGCTTCATACTAGACACTGGCTAAAGTTTTATAAATCAGAATTCTTTGAGTGTAATTCACAAAAATCCAAACAATGATATCTTAATAAAGATGTACTCTTTCATGTAGGTGAGTAGCATGGGCAGGGTTAGAGTGGACTTAGTAATAACTAAGTTCAAGGATGCAAGTGCTCAAATGGAGACTTTCTCTTTCCCTCTCTGTGTGTTGGATTGTTCTTTTCTACTATAGAATGTCTTTCTCATTGTGGTATAGGACTACAAAATGCCTTCTTTCAGATTTTAATAGGAAATCAATAAGCTCTCACTGCAAAGAGCTTTGCTTGTACTCAAACAAGCAACAGCTCTGAGCAGTAGGTGCAACCATTCTATCCATTTTCAGATGAAAAATTAAGGCACAGTTACTGAAGAAATCAGTCTGTTATAGGGTTAGTACTGTTAAAGCAACATTCTGCTTAGACTAAATTTTAGAATTAATTAATTTAAACTAAATTGAGAAACAAATGTATTATGTTCTTGGAATGTAATTTGTACCATGAGCTCCACACAGATTATGCATAGGCATCTCAGCCCTTTGATTGATGCCTGGGCTTGGCTCCTGTTCCCCATACATCGTCTGCCCCACTCTAGGAGGCATCAGTCTATGAACCTGTTTTCTTTCTCTCTTTCTTTCTTTCTTTCTTTCTTTCTTTCTTTCTTTCTTTCTTTCTTTCTTCTTTCTTTCTAGGAACTTCTGGATCCCTGCTTGATGGTTCTAAAACATACTTTCTGAAGTTAGTCCCTGAATCATCACTTTTGTTTTTGAGGTTAAGTGCCTAAATCAGGAATTAAATGAGAATTCTTAAGTACAGTATCATCCAGAGTGTTTCATATTTCACTTTCCAATACAAAAGAAGTGCCTAGTAAAGGTCAATGGAGCCAGTTTTCTAAAATGAAAGGAAGGGGAGATTGACTATGACAGTCGTATACATTTAGTGAAGGCATATGGGATGCAGGGAACTAATTACTTCCCAAGGGCTGAGTTGTTTATTTCCAGGAAACCTTTTTTAAGGTTTGAGCAACAGGTTTAGTTTCTCTGTTCTCCTTTTCATGGAGCTTCATCTTGAATTGCCTCCAATGCTGCATTTGCTGGAAATATGGATAGTAGTTCACATTGGTGAAGTTCTTTTGCAAGAGCACAATTAAGAAAGGTTCAGAAATGAGTGTTAGGAAGAAAGAAAAAGAAATTCTGCAAAATTGGAAGGCATATCTATAATCAGAAATCTCCTCTTACTTTGTGATTGCAGGAGATGGAAATAGTTCTAATTTATAATTATCCTTATAGTTCAGTCTAATAGTCTAGCACACTGTGTTGAGTTTCCTCATAAAATAAACTATCCCAAATGATTTTTATGACTTTCATAAATATAAATGCACTATATGGAAACTTATTAAATTGATGACTAAACATATACTTCAGTACACTGTAATTCCTCTAATGATTATCAATAACATAGACTTTCGTGTCTTCTTGTCTCTGATGCACCAACAAAGCAAAAACAGGAGAGGCAAATGACTCTTCATCTCTTCACCGGCTTGTGTACAGGCAGTGTGTTATAAGAACTGGCAGATCAGAGCACCTTCCTGCGACCCACTAGATTCTGAGCTCCTTGGAGTAGAGATGCTGTGTTATTAACTCCTATATTCCCAGTGTTGATCATGGAGCTTATCACATAGTAGATCATTCAATATAGGTTATTCAATGACTTGCCTTTGCCGAGACTCAGTAAGGAAATACAACTTAAGAGCAGGTGGTCCAAGTTCAGAGTAAAAGAACCTGCACTGAGGGATGGGCAACAGGCAAGACTAGAAAGTGGACTAAGTTAGGAGAACTGGGTAGGCAAGGTAGCAGTAATGGAGGGTATGAGAACCTGGGCTTAGGTGGGGCCAAAAGATTCCTCCTCTGCAGAGCCTGGTAGTAGCTGTTGGGTTACAAGAGTTCATGCTAAGAGAGAAGAAGCTAATTTAAGACAATAGGTTGGTTTGAGTGCTTGTTAAATCTACCCTAAGTAGGTAGATTTAAAATGTCTTGTCATAGTAAAGATCATCTGACAATATTACAGAGAACTTGGAAAAAAAAAGGTTAGTCACTGATACCTAACTACTGTCCTACCTCTCCATTCTCATTACTCTTATGTCCTGATCAGCTATAGGACCAGTCTTTAACCTATAGCCAATTCCCATCAGGACAGCCATAATGAATATGTTGATGATATTGATGGTGGTGGTGATGATCATGAGAATGAGGATGATGACAAAAGCTAGCACCTATTCAGCACTTATTATATTCCTAGCACTGTTCAAGAATCATTTGATTCTCATATTCTTTCATTCAATTGTTTCAATAACTCTCTGAGGTAGATACTAATTAGTATTCTATTTTACATAAGGACAATAAGGCACAAAGAAATCAACTCACTCAAGGTTGTACATTGGCAGTAATCACAAAGTTTGAACAGACTGATTACAGAGTACATGCTCTAAACCCTTCCGCTATGATTTCTCATTTAAGCTCAAACCCAAGTGGCATTTGGTAACTTTGACTGAGTTCCCAGAACACCAGTGGTAAGTACTGGCCAACCAGGTGCCCATACGACTTTGCTCTGCTTTCAAATCCCTCTCACATTTGCTTTGTTTTCCTAAATCTCTTTCATCATCATCAGGATGAACTTATTCTAACAACTGTGAAAAGCCAGTGGCAAAATTGGGGACAGATGGGAAATTTGAAAAGGGGCTGCGTATAAGATGATAAGAGAGCTATTCATGAAAACAAAGCAAAAGAAAAAGGAAACCCATTCATTTTCTTAGGAATAAAAAGATGTAGGAATTTGTTTTCATATTTAGAGATTCATACTAAAGAATTTAAAGGCTAATGGCCATGATATGCAGGGGTTTTTCTAAAATAAAGGAAGGGTAAATAACTGAAGAAAGTGTGGTAAAATGAAAACAATCACTAAGGTTAAGTATCAATTTATGGGATTTTATTATAATAATATACTTTGAAGTATATTTGGAATTTTTATAATAAATTTAAAGAAAATATAATATTATATTTCCTAATTCAGATACAATTGTGCTTCCACAATTTCTATAAGAACATACAATTTCCAATATCAGTCATCTCTGAACATCATTTCTTTGTTGAACATACTCTTTCCACAATGAGCATGGAGTGTGAGAAATATTTCTCTATTGATAGCATTAGATTATAGACTTTTTATGCTGAACTACACCTGACAGGTGATGTGCAAGTACATGACAGTCTCCCTGGACTATGCCACTTGCAAGCCTACACACTTGAGGTAAGCAACCTGCCTTCTCTAGGCCTCTTCTGGAAAAGAGACTGCAGTTGCATCTACTTCCAGACTATTGTTCAGATTCAGGAGAAGCACGTCCAATCTATCAGCTCATTGCCGGAAACACAGTCAGCACCCAAAAAACATTAAATAGCTTTAGTAGTGGTCGACATAAAAAAATTCATGTCTGACGTAGTGTGGGACAAGGAGTCCCCACATTACAATTAGGAGAAATCACCTCTTAGCAAGACAAGGTTATGCAGCATATTCAACTTTCATCTTTCATGCCTCAAACAGAGGCATTGTGTAGGTCTTTCTCTCAAACCAAATGGAAGTTGTTTTTCTTTCCACTACAATATTAATTCCCTTGACTAGAGAGTAGAGAGGCCATTGGGCAATTTCTTAACTGTGAATAAGCAAATACAAAGGGGATAAAAAGGCTGGGTTTGTTGAACAGGCATTGCCCATTCCAGACTGATAACACAACTTTGGGTTAAGAGTAGTGAAGATAGAGAAAGAAGCTGCACGGAATATTTCAACACATTCTTTTGGCTGTGGTCATTAACACCCAGAGTTCTGGACTTAGGGAACAGCCCTCTCTCTTCTGAGGATACTCATTTCAGAGGTGTGTCTTTAAGTGAATTGAAAAAGACCCTGAAGAGAAAGCTTGTCTTTCATGAGCCCCCTTCCCTCTCCTCAGTGAATCTGGGTCTAGGGCTTTCATCTCCTCATCTCCCTGCTTAGGTCCCTTTTCATTTTGTGATGTGCTGTTAGGCAGCTTTGTTTTGGTTTCTCTGGGAGGCCTGCCAACTGCAGCCTCAGAGAACATTTGAAATGATGAGATTGAAAGTACTGAGACTGTGTTTAGTCCCCTTTTTCCCCCAGGCTTTCTTTGTTTAGCTGCAGGCCCTGGATTGTCTTGTATCTTCTCTCCTATATGTGGTACCTCTACAACCAGAGACTGCTAAGTCACAGAATCATATACTTTGAAGAGATGCTAAGAGTACTCAAACTCATCTACCCACTCTAGAAGTCTCTTTTACAACTCTAACCCATGTTTATATTCAAATATGACTTGTACACCCTTTAGAAAAGGGAGTTCACTGCTAAACTATCTGCTAATTTCATTTTTAATTTAATTTTAAAAAGTTCTTCCTTATGATCTAAGAACTGTAACTAGTCCTAATTCTAGCGAATGTAGATGCACACTGTGTTTATGGAATACTTCTTCCTCTCCCACCTACCTTCTCTGTTTCAGATTTAGAATGCCATTTTCTGGACGTTATGGAGTAATTAAGGTGTGGAAGTGGAGGGTGGTCTTAAAAATGTACAGGCACATAGGTTTTGCAGAATTCATTCGTGCATTCAAAAAATAGATCACAGTACTGGCGAGGCACTACACTACATTCTGGGGATATGCAATACACACACAGTACTGTCCTCACAGAGTTTACAGTCTAGCAAGAAATAGAAACCTAAGAAAGATCTGAAGACAACAATGAGATCAAACAAGACTGTATAACAGGGGCACTTTTCCTAGGCCAGTTGTCAAAGTATTTCTGGGAAAAGAAATACTTGTCCTGAGACCTCAAAAATGTAAGAATTGGCCAGATAAGCGAGTACGTGTAGAGGAGACAGGGTAGGGAAGAGAGATGAGGAAAGGACATGCATTCTAGGCTGGTGAAGTAGTACGTGGGCATGAGCTTGATATATTAAAGGAATTGTAGCAAGAGGTATGATTAGATTTTGAGCAAGGGGAGTGTCTTCCCAGAGGAAGCAGGATCTTACAGGGCTCCAAACTTTACTCTGACACTAATAAGAAACCAGGGTAGGATACTAATACTATTCTATACTAGAATACTAAATGTCAGAAGTTTCAGACATTTCACCATTGTGGTCTCTGCTGGACTGACTCTCACCCTTCTGCTTCAAATGTGGTGCAGAACTCTAACCACATCCTCCAGAGAGGATCCCGAGAGTCCAGAGTAGGCTGGGCCACCATTCTCTTTGTTCTGTTGTTTGGATGATCAATTCATCACTCTGTGTTGTACCAGGTAGACTTTGAGGTCAACTAAAACCAATATCTTGTTTGGGTTGGAGTTTTGACCCTAAATGGACTAAGGCCCGACTACAAAGGAAACTCAGTTCAAATAGAAATACCCAGGGTTAAATTCCTCTTCTATTTCTCTGTCCTATTCGGCCTATATGATTGAAGAGTTTTGCTTTCATTCTGTTTTTTTTTTTTCTCTTGTCTTCTGTGATTTTTTTCTAGTTTTGAAAGTAAACTTTAAAATACAGAAAAATATAGCAAAACAAGTAAAACTAATATCTCAAATGGAGGTATCCACTGTTATTTACATCACTTGCTTTAAATATCCTTTTCCATGGTTGGAACTATACTGTTATATTGTTTTATAGCTTGTTTTATAGCTATTATTATTAGGTCATAAGAATTATTTTCAAATGTCATCAAGTGATCTTATATACTTCTTGTTTCAGGACATTTAAGGTTTGTTTTATTTTATAAACATAATTTACAATGAATATCTTTATATTTAGATATTTGCTTACATTTAAGAGTAGTTCCTCAGAGTAGAACTCTAAAAACATTCAAAACTTCTTTGATCCATATTTTAAAACTTCAAAATCGATTAGCTAATTTATATCTATATTTCTATCTGCATCCAGTACTCTAAAATAATGAATAAAAAGTAAACCATACTGCTTAGAGGAAATATTATTATATTATTGTCTTGACTTTTAATTCTAATTACTGGCAAAGTTGAAGATTTTAAATGTTTTAGAAGCCACTTGAAGTTCCATTGTGTAAACTCTCAGTACTTTTCTATGCACGGCGGTTTCATTGATTTTCTTCTAAATTTATACAATCCTCTCATATATAAGGATTTTAAGCCTGAGTTTGTCATAAATCTTAAAAAAGTCATCCCAATTATGGTTGGAAATTTGGAAATTTTGTTCTTGGTTGTGATTTTGTAAAAACAACAGATAAAGTCTTAAAAATACAGCCTTAACTGAACATACACCATTTGACTACTAATGTAGTGAACACTAGAGAGGTTTCCTTGCCTGGTTTACTTTCTCTTTCAGTTTGATATAATCTTTAAAAAAAGAAAAGGCTTCCATGGGCTTCAGTCAAAATAAGTTTTTATATAAATCCTTTCATATGCAGTTAGAAATAAGGAAGATTCTTTTTTCCCTAATAAAACTAAGGACTTAAACATGTAATTGGAGGTATAAGTTGGGGCCTGCAAAGACTGAATTCCAAGACTTGCCTTAATATTTTACGGTGTGTATGTGTGTGTTTCATTAAACAGAGCTCTGAAAAAGAAGTGAAGATTCATGTAATTCTTTCTTTTCTGCTCCATGCTAGATTTTGAGACACAATCAAATGATATTAACTTATTTGCTGTAATATTTGTTTAAATTCTCATCTTAAATCTATTCTCCTTAGCAAAGACTTTAGGACCAAACAGCTCTGGACTTATTTTCTCAAGTGTAAAGTGGGGATAATAATGCATTCTTTGCAGGGGTGATCTCGGACTACTTTGAGAGCAAATGTAAAGTATACAGCCTGTGCCAGCACACAGTGAGGCCAAACACAACTCCATCTCATCCTCCTGTCCCAGCCATGGAAGACAGCAGTTCCTCAGAAAAAGCAGGTGTGCTTTTGAGTATAACCATCCTCCATTGGCATCAACACCAAGAGCATACCAGGCTGACATCTGAGTAGAAAATTTTATTCGACAAACTTTCTTGAGAATCAAATGTGCAACTGTGCAAGGCACTAGTATACACAGAAGAATAAAAGTCTTGCTGCCTTGACTTAGCAGTGTGGTCCTTCACCAGGTAATACTGAGACATATTTAATTGAATGTTGGCACTAGGTCTAGCTCTGCCTGTCATGCTACTCCAATCTGAAATTTCCCTGGAAACAAGGAACAATCACACTGACTACTTAGCACTGAGGTATGGGTGACATCAATGCTACAAATATGCTATGTGATAATTCAGAAGAATCAGAGAAAATAATGTATTTATTGAGCCAGTTAAGTGTAGAGACAAGGGTTCTCAGCACACACCATGGTGCCATGTACAGCAGAAGAGATGGTATATGTGATGCTGGTTCATCTATCTCAAACAGGGCGGATTACTAACTACCTTACTGCATCTCTGAGGAAAATTCAAGTTTCTGGAAGTAACATTGCTTTTCATAGTAGGTAAAAGGAACTTGGATGATTTGGCATAATGGTCTTATGATTCACATTTTTCTTGGACATTTTTTTTTATCTTCAAGACGCGTATTCTTAAGCTTTATAAAACTGAGAAATTTGATTTTAGAGAAGAATGGTAAAAAAGGAGATTAACTCTTACCTACTCAGTTTGTTTTACTTAACAGAATAAGACTTTGAGTTTTATGACCTACAGAACACCTATTACCAAACACAGAATGCTCAAATTAAATTTTTTTTTAAAAAAAGCAATTGTTTCTGAAACTTCGCAAAATCCTGGTTAGAAGAGAAGTTGTAAGAAAAACACAGAGCTAGTTCTTACTTATTTCAATGTGGACACTTCTAATCTTCTTCCAGGACCTCTAGATCAATCAGATTTTAGAACATTTCTATTCATTTCCAGAAGCAAACCTGACTCAGCACATTAAATAATTTCCATTGGAGGATCTTCATTCCTAAAGAAACCAACTACTTAAAAATCATACAAGTGTTTAGAGTTTCCAAATAATATTATCACTATGCAGTTAAGCTCCACATCTTAAGTGAACTGTAGACTATTACTGATGTTGCCCTCATAGTTTGTAGTCTTGGATTCTCCTCTATTTTCACCCAGTTGTGTATGTGACTATCTGGGAACTGACATGAAATCTGATGAGTAGACCATTTTTAGTAAAAGTCACCTTTCAGAATATAAGTCTTGGGTATTTAGGAGACCAAGTAGAATAGGAAAACTAAACAGAGAGGAAAAAGCAAAGAACAGATGAGAAAATAAGGGAAAAAGAAAAGGGGAAAGGAAGAGATAAATAGAAAAGAGAAAAGAAAAGTAAAGCTTAGGTCAAATCAAAAAAAAAATAATTAATTTGGTTATTTGTGAATCTTCTGCAATTCCCTATCAATGCACCAGAAAATTGGCTTTACCTCATGGTAGGATTGTGGGACGTTTTAAAAAGAAACTGGGAAAACCAAGAATCTGTCTTGGCATCTGTGCATAGGCAATGTGAGGTGTCTTATTACTGGATTCTAGTCATTTTGTAAGTAAAAGCCAAAGAAAACATTTGCAAAACTGATTTCACCAATAATACTGATTACATCTTTAAGGCAATAACCACTCCTGAGATTCTGCTTGAGATAGGAATCATCATCATTTCCGACCACCACCCTTTCCAGTCACTGTGTCTTCCAACATACAAGTGAATTCAGAGAAACATATGCTTGATTTAACCTTATAATGTGTAAAGTATAATTCCTTGGTACAAAATCCAGTTCAGTTTTTACGTGTCAGGCAAAAGTCAGTCTAAACAATCTAGAGAGTGTGCTGTGAAATTTGAAGCTAATTTTGATATATTCAAAAACAGATGAAATTTGGTTATCATATATAGTTTGCTTGCTACAAAATATCTTTTCTTTTGACCATTCTCCTTTGTTCCCTTAATTTTCACCTGAGAAGCGCAAAAAGGAATGCCAACTATTTCTTCCTTTAACTCATATCTCTCCCTGACAGTTTGGAATTATGACACTGACACATGTTTTTAAAAGTAAAAATAAAGTGAAGAATAGGGAAAAATGAAAAGTGACAGAGGAACTAAATTTCAAAAAGCTAATCTGTGTACATTATTCACCTCATAACGTTCAGAGGATTGCCTTTAGTTTGTTGTTTAATGTAGTTTTACTCTGCTGTATGTTCCAGAAGTTGGAAAGAAGAAAATCTTCAGGATATCTTTTAGCTAATGAATAATCTTGGTTCTTTCTTACAACATTATTATACTTCTATAATTCAGGAACATATTTTATTAATTTACTTTGAGTGAGTCAGGGGGCAGGGAGGTGAGAGGAAGAGATCATCAGAAAAGGCTGCCCTCCTGATAATAAACAGAGTAACTACTTCATTTGAACACAGTTTTGCTATTGAATTATTGAAACACTTTCGGGGTATGAGGGGTTTGTAACAATTTGTCTGAAAGTACAAAACAAAATCAGGATCTCCCCATATACATTTTTTTTTGCTGCCTTTATTTAGTTTATGCTAGACTTTCACATTCACTTCATTTTAGGGTATTTGACACGCAATGGACCATATTTCCGACTGACACACAGTGAGTTCTTCCAAACCATAAATCATCGGGTGCATTTAAACATAAATAGTATTAAGTGTTATACAGAGAACCTCTAAATTCCCTTCTGCATTTTACAGACATTGTAATGACATCAATAATGATTAAGTCTTAATAACTCATTGCAACTGAGAATTGATGTCTATATAAAATCATCTGTAACTTCTCAGAAGAGAATAGAAAAGTAATAAGCTGAAAACACACTGGCTTGGTCTATATTCTCTGGATTCTGGAGGAAAAGTGCATATTTGTCTCTCTACAACTTTTGCTACATCCCCATTTCTGTCATTCATGCTCCTGATGTGGGGTAATGTGTGTGTGTGTGTGTGTGTGTGTGTGTGTGTGTGACGTCAGTTACTACTTTCTTTAAAGGGGTTTCAACTATGCATGAGGTATGAGAGAATAGAGACTAGCTTTTAGCTGAGGGTATCTATAGATAAGTGACCAACTTTCAAATGTCACTGCATTTTGAAAGTTTACCTTTGATTGTTGACTTCAGAAAGAAAATTATGACTGTCCTATCAGTTTGATAAAACCATTAGGAAATGTTCTTCTATTTCACTTATTTTTCCTTCAGTTTGAAAATATATCCTTTTTGCTTTATAGTCATAAAACTTCCTTACTCAACCTGGGCTTGCTTCCTTTGTTTCTCCCTTCCTCTCTGGCCATGGTATGCCTAGGAGCCTCCAGCAGGAAGACAAATTCTAGAGATGTGAGATAAAAGGAATCATTTATTGTGTGTACGTGCATAAGTACATTTAAAAATAAATGTTTGAACAAGTCCACAAAATCTGAGCCAAAAAGGAATAAAGAAAAGAAGAACTCAAAAATTATGATGGCATTGCTTTCTGTGGATACCACATCCTACCACAGGTTGGATATTTGTGATGACAAATGTTAGCATTTGCACATAAGTCATTGGGTGCATTTAAACATAAATAGTATTAAATGTTGTACAGAGAACCTATAAATTCCCTTCTGCATTTTACAGACATTGTAATGGCATCAATAATGATTGAGTCTTAAAGGTTCATTGCACCTGAGAGTTGATGTCTATATAAAATCTATAGGCATATCTACTCTGTAGCAGATGGCATGATACAATGGCTAAGAATCCAGATTGGATCCAGACTTCCTGAATTCAAATCCTCACTCTGTCCCCAAGAGCCACATGACCTTGACAAAGTAAGCTTAACCTCCCTTTAACTCAGTTTTCTCATCTGTACAACAGCCTTCTCAATAGTACCTATTTCAAGGGGTTGTTGTGAAAATTAAATGAGTGAATGCATATGGGATGCTTAAAACTGTATGTGGTATGAAGAGATATTCAAGAAATATTAAGTGTTGTTACTCTTCCAGAAATTCCTGCTGGTCTTGGGAGGGAAGTAATGACTGGATATTACTGTATTTTATAATTTTCTACTTCACCCATATCCTAAGTGTCTGCAAATCTCAGTCTAGCCCAATTTAGGATTGTGATTCCTGTTACTACAGAGAAAAAAAAAAAAAAAAAAACCTTTAAGGTTGAGGAGAATTTAGCCTTGTATAGGTGGATCCTGAATGTTGTAGCTATCTCAGATATCTTTTTCCATTTCCTTGACCAGCCTGTTTCTCTGTATATTTTTCCAAATCCAGTTCCTGGTTATTAAGGTGGAGTTTTAGCCATATATGTGGATCACCCACTCAGCACTACGTCCTCCTATTTTTACCTGCTTTGTCTGCCTGTCTACATCATAACTTCTGGCTTGCTCTGCCCCTCGAATTTAGCTTCCCTTCGGCATGCTCAGACCTTTGGTGCCTCTCTGTGTCTTTCAGCTTTGCCCCCACTTCCTCTAGTTCCTTGCTGTAGACTTAATATGAGAAAAAGACTGAAAACACTTTGGTTTAACAGCTTAATCTTCAAACATGATGACAAGCACTCTGATTCAAAAAACTGCAGAATGTAACACTGATCCACCCATTTCAGGGTGTACCAAAGTCACATGGAGAGGATACATATTTAAAATGAAGATTTCTGAACACTTTTCCTAGAGATTCTGATTAATTGAGTCTTGGATGGAGCTGATGAATCTGCATTTTAACCCACTTCCTTGGTCATTCTGATATGCGCAGTCCAAGAACCTTAATTTAAGAGACACTTGACTAATTCTTTTGCTTTTGAATATATAGTCAGCTGTATGGTCTCTTTTATAAGCTCCTTTGAGATATTCTGAAAAGCACCATTCAGGGTCAACTGTCCCTAAAAATTAATATATAGTCAAAAGGAGGATTTGCATGAAAATAACATTTTCCCTGGGATTTAAAGTTTTGCATGACCCTGATTCTTATAGCAAGTTAGGTGGCTAGTGATATGTTCTTTTCAATAGCATACCTTCCAAGAGACAGAAAAAAGAGTCCCCAGACTTTCCCAGATTTACTCTTCCTTTTTTTTTTTTTTTTTTTTGAGAATTACCCATGATTTACCTCTCTAGAAAACTATGCAGTCAGAAGATCTAGGAGAAAAAGAAGTTGTTCTCTAGGTTTTTACTGTTGAGTCAGTTTCTTACTCCAACTTTTTTTCTCCTCATCTAGGAACCCACATGCCTGCATTAAAGCTTCATGTCACCACCACTAACCTCAAGCCAGAGGCTAGGAGAGAATAATGGAGCTTTCTTTACTGAGCAAGGCTGAGTAATGCCATAGTTTCACCTTCCCTGGGGCTCAGTGTGCCACTGTAGCCCAGCCAACCCTGGAAGTGGTTCAGCCCCAGCCTCCTGCCGACATGACCTGAATGACTATCCTTGCCAGACCCCAAGACTTCTGTCTCTGAGGGATTTAAACTGTGCTGGCAACATTGAATCCATTCTTCTTCCTGGTTTCTCTGGTTTGGCAGGTCTTCCATTCCATAACGTAGTCAAGTGTTGAGTGCCTATGATTTGCTAGACCTGGCTATGTGCTAGAAAAGGAAAGAAATGGTCACTATCCTCCAGGAATCTGCCAACAATGCAGGAAGCCAGGAAAATAAACGGCCACAGTGCAACATGAGTGACTGCATAATTCAGGATGGGATGGATCAAGTACACAAAAGGACTGTCCCACACCCACCTGCCATTGGGTGAGCCAATCTTTGTGACTCCCTGGAAGCAAGTTCCACTGTCAACTAATCTCTGTCTCTCCTCATGATTGAGGTTCTAGAGCATCAATGCATTCCCAGAGCCTGGGCTAATAACATCCTTTGAGTTCCTCCTTTACCACCCATTAAACATGAAAAGTTCTTCAAAGTTTTCCATGTCCCCTCAATAGGAAACAACTTCTCCTTCCTTTGAAATTTCATAAGATTCTACTTCAACATCTCTGTGGTACTTGGTGAAAATTACCTTGTATCATGTTTATTTAACTACATGCTTTTTCTCTCCTCCAAGTTAGAAATTCCTGAAGAACATGGCCTTTTCTCACCACCGTACCTTGCACAAAGCATTAACTGATGATTAATACCTATTTTGATTGATTGATTCATTGATTCATTGATTCATTGTACACAAATGGAGTACAATTATCATTTTTTTGGTTGTACATGAAATAGAATCTTACCATTTGCATATTCATACATGTACATAAGGTAATGATGCTCGTCTCATTCTATTATCTTTTCTTCCCACCCCCTCCCCACCCCTCATTTCAGTCTACACAATCCATCCTTCTTCCATTTTTTCCTTACCTCTCCCGCCCCTGTTATGTATTATCAACCACTTATCAGAGAAATCATTCAGCCTTTGGTTTTTTGGGGATTGGCTTATTTCACTTAGCATGATATTCTCCAGCTCCAACCATTTACCTGCAAATGTCATAATTTTATTATTCTTTATGGCTTTCCATTGTGTGTATAAACCACAGTTTCATTATCCATTCACCTATTGAAGGGCATCCAGTTTGGTTCCACAATCTAGCTATTGTGAATTGAGCTGCTATAAATATTGATGTGACTGCATCACTGAAGTATGCTGATTTTAAGTCCTTTGGGTATAGGCCAAGGAATGGGAGAGCTGGGTCAAATGGTGGTTCCATTTAGAGTTTTCAAAGGAATCTCCACACTGCTTTCCAGAGTGGCTGCACCAATTTGCAACCCCACCAGCAATGTATGAGTGTACCTTTTTCCCCACATTCTCATCAACACCTATTGCTGCTTGTATTCTTGATAAATACCATTCTAATTGGGGTGAGATGAAATCTTAGGGTAGTTTTGATTTGCATTTCTCTAATTACTAGAGATGTTGAACATTTTTTCATATATCTGTTCATCACTTGTAGATCCTCTTCTGTGAAGTGTCTGCTCATTTCCTTAGCCCATTTATTGACTGGGTTATTTGTGTTCTTGATGTAAAGCTTTTTGAGCTCTTTATAGATTCTGGAGATTAGCTTACTACATATTTTGATAAATTGAATCAACAAAGGAAACACCGTCTGACCAAAGATTCTGAACCTGAGATGTCAGATTGCCCTCATCTGAATAATTTCCTGTTGCTTTCAGATAATGCAATCTTCCATCTCTGATCTTGGTAAAAACAAAAATGAAAACAACAAAGCCCTAAGTCCTGGAAAGACTTCAGCAAGTTCAAGAAGTTTTTATCTACACAGAATCTGCTAAAAGACAAATATCACATATTCTGATCATTTAGTTTTATTATTCACAAAAATCTGCAAATTCTGAAGTCTTAAGTCTTTTAATTTGAAAAAAAAGATAGCAAAAATAGTGATAGAACTGTCTCGAAAACTGCTGAGTTTAAATGTTTTTCCTTGATCTTGAAGACCAAGTGAAAAAAAAGCTAATGAAAAATACTGAATATAGACAGTTTACTCAATTTCTAAGACAACAATTTTAAGTAATTTTAAGATAAAAGGGAAAAAAAGTGAGCATGTGCAAAGAAATAGACAATATGGTAGACTACAAGTTGCTTTCATGGAGATTATCTGACATCTATAACTACTGGCTGCCATTAAACTTAGAATTCTATTTTACATATCAGAAACTGGGGCTCAGAGAACCTAAATTACTTGGATAATATCCCATATAATATGTGGAGGAACCAGGATACAGATCTAGTTCTACCTAACTCCAAGTCTCATCCTCTTTATGTTTTAAGACCAGGTCTTGTTATGTTGCCCAGGCTGGCCTTGAACTCATGATCCTTCTGCCTCACTCAGTCTCCCAAGTAGCTCAGATTACAGGTACAAGCTACCACACTCCAGTGCATCCTCTTTAATTCTGTTGCTTATATATCTGAGATGCAGCTGAGCCACCAAATTAAATATCATGTATATCTCATTTTAATACATTTTAATGCATTGTAAGTAAAATTAATAACTTATTCACCCCAAAGAGGTAATCTTTTAATGGCTACATTATTGTTCAAAGCTCTTTCATACCATAACATGCAGGTTTAGAATGGAAATACAGAATTGTACTAAATGACCTTGAAAATGCAATGTAAAAGATTAGATTTAGAACCTGGGAAAATCTGCAAAATAGTTATCATCCCATTTAAAAACACTAAAGTGAGGGTTTGGCAACACTCTGGAAGGAATGTGCCAAGCTACTGATTCTTGTGCCCCTCATAAGGGTTTAGAGTTGGGATGGAAGGAGAATGCATTTAGATTATTTTCTTAGGAACTTACTTTTTCTGACATTCAATTCTTTCTTTTAGTTATAAAATGAGAAAAAATATAATAATATCTACTTCATGGAAATGTAGAATGACATGATGTATACAGAGTGCTTACCAGGTCTGTAGTCATTAGAGCCTAATGAGAGTGACAGCCATGGAGGAAGGGCTGTCTGACTGGATCTGTAATCAGTGAGGGGAAGGGAACTGAAAACTAAATAGAGGACCCACTTTTTCGTGGGTCTTCTTCAGGCATTTCCCACTAGTTAAACCCACTGGAAGCCAAAAGGCAGGAACATTTAAGTAATAAAACCCACAGGAGTCAGTCTCCTAGCATACACAGCAGGGACAAGAACAGTGGAAAATAGCTCTAGGGAAAGGATGGAAAGTGAAAATATCCAGTACAAAACCCCTGTGGAAGAACATCAGTGCGGCCCCGGAGCAGAAAGGGAGTGGTGAAGGAATAGCCTGATCTCTCTCTCTCTTTCCCCTTCAACCTACTGCCAGTACCTTCATTGGCTAAACCCAACCTAAACTCGCTAGAAGGAAGCCTGGGTGGTAGTTTGTAATAATCAGCCTCCCAAGATCAGGAGCAGAGAAGGGGGAGAACACAAATGGGAGGAGAAGCTGAAGAGAATAGCCATCAGAATATGTAACCAAAAACTCCTGGCTTTATATAAATGTTTAGTGCTACTATCTACTGATCAATGCAGGAGGTCAGCATTGCTATTAGAGAGGAAACTCCACAGTTCTAAGAAGATGTAGCCATCCTAAGTCAAAGCAATCTTGAGTATTTGTTAGGATGAACGAAGAGTATAGAGTCTGATCTTTCTTAACTTCTCCTCATCTTAATTTATTTTTAGAGATGCTGATGCCTAAATTTTCTATTTTCTCCTCTCCAGAAGAGATGAGGCATTTGGTCTCCTCAATAGCCCAGTGCCCAGAGAACATAATGATTGCTATTTAGATTCAGCAAGGACTAAATGAGATTGGGATCTGTGAGAACTGGAGACTGATCATTTCTAGCTCTGTTTCTGCATTTACAAATGTCTTCTTTTGAAAAAGATGGAGGAGGTCCACAGACTGGCCGTGTAGCAAAGAATGATATTTCTTTCCCAGTTTGCCTTGGTTTTAGGTAGTGTCAAATATTTTGCATGCCATGAAGATGATTTTTGATGTTCTCTTTCACAACTGAAGGTGATTACTGATTCTACACTGAAATGATCACAAAGTAGTGACCAATGTTTAATGAAGAGTTGCACGTGACAAGCTGCACAGACTGTTGTGCCACACAGATAAAGTGGCTTTAGAAAGGGGTGTAAATGCATTTGATTTCTTTTGAGTTTTTATTAAATTCAACATTTTGTGTAAAGGATGTGGAATCTGGACCACGTTAGCGTTTGTGCAAGTTGAAGACAGGACTAATGAAGTGAGCATGACCATTCAGAAAATGGGCAACACTAAGTGGAAGAACACCAGTCTAGAAAACCATCTTTGTTCTGATCCTTGCTCTACTATTTATTCAGGTCATTGTGCAGACCTCACTTAATTCACCTGAATCTCTGTGAAGTTAAAAAATTATCTAAGAACTGTAAGTCCCACCCTGTCAGGTCTCTGAGTATGTATTACTTACCAAAATAAAGGTGTCTGACGGATAGTGCTCAAACAGATGTGGAACTATTGTAAGAAGGTTGCTGACTCATTCCCAAAGGAAGAAAAAGAAAGTTCTGAATACAGGGCGCACACATCTGATGTGTGAGACACAGCGTGTGAGACACTCTGCTGTGTTTCAGGCCATCACACTAACACCAACTCCACATGGGTAAGTGTCACTGCCCTCTATTTCACAGAGAGGAAACCTGGGACTAAGGGAACTTTGCTATTGTTCATCTTTCTTTAATTGCTAATCTTTTATGAAAGAGCAGCCTCAATTCACCTTCTCTACTGGCTACTTACTTAATCCTTCCTTGCACACTTCTGCTTGCACCAAGGCGCAGCCCTCCTTGTTTAGTCTTCTTGGGATTTGTTGGATCTGACCATGTGCTTTCTCTTGAAACCTGTGCATGACACCTGACTTTCCTAACTTAAGTTCTATGGTAGCAGGAATAACTTTTGCACACAATAGAGCTTAAACAATGAGGAACCTTTATTTCTTTTCAAATGAACTTGGTGACTCCCATGTCCATTAATGGTAGCAACTTACACTTATCAAATCAGGATTGCTAAGGCTTTTCTAGATTAAGACACAATTCTCTCTGACTCTTGCCTTTCTTTTTTCCTTCTCCAACTGATCAGAGCAGAGAGGGACTTACCTTTGGTTCTCATATGAGAGAAACAGTCGCTACTGGAATTGACTTTTGACAATATTATTGTCCCTGTCCCCACGTCTGCAAGTGCATGATTATTAGTGCTGGAAACTCGTGGCCTCCTCTGCCGACTCACTCTTATGTCAGCCTGGCTGGCACTGGGATCCTTTCAGATTTTGTCACACCTTCCTTTTTCATTCCCAACTTTTCTGGCACCCTACTGCTTCTACTAAAGATTCCCCTGGCTTCACTTTATTCTTTAATAACTGGTCATTTTGACCTGTTAAAGCTTGTGGTCACCCCTTGCAGGGAGGCTTCCTCTCAGCTACTTTGGATTCTTCATTAGACTCACAAACATGTTGGAGTCTCATACATATCAAGGAAATCTAAGAGCCTAGGAGGCAGAGGAAAAAGGTAGGGAGAAGTTATGTCAGTCAACTATCTAGATCTGCTCTGAAAAGATTCCCACTCTTATGGGGCTGGGGATATAGCTCAGTTGGTAGAATGCCTGACTTGTAAGCAGAAAGCCCTGGGTTCAATCCCCAGCACTGCAAAAAAACAAAACAACAAAAAGATTCCCACTCTTCTCGAGCCCTTGCAGGTTAGCCAGGACTTCCTTGGGGACTTGCTATTCTCCTGGATTGGAAAAGGAACACATGGCTTCTTATTTTTCATTCCCAACATCATCTGGGCATCTCTATCTCCCATTCAGATTTTGACTTTGAAACAAAAGCTCATATCAGCATCCAGACTCCTTGTTATCTTGACCTGTTCCATTCAGGTTTCTTCCTTGACTCAAAAAGTATTCTTTTCTCTCCATGTGGTGCATAATCTACTCATGAATGATCATAAATTCTCACCAGGCATGTAGTTTAAAGAATATACTCTGAGTTCACCAAACTTAGCTTTGAGAAGGAGGGAGCTTAAAATTTTGAACTCAGAGAATAATCTCTTTTACTTATTGAGAATTTATCCCCCTCTATTCTTTGTTTCCCTACCCATATAAATCCTCCATGTCAGGTTTATGCCAACTACACATTAAAAAGAATTGGCAAGAAGGAAGAACACAATATATTGGATAATGTTTCACATTAGTATTCTTCTAGATTGTCTTTGACTTGAATGCTTCTTCGGTTTCTTTGCATTTTTCCGCATTCTCAATATTGGTGTTAATCAAGACTTTTACCAATAAATAGCTTCTGCTATTTCTTTTATTTAGAGTCTAAATATAACCTTATATCTGTAATTCTTCATTTCTTTGGGGTCATATGCCCTTTTGAGATTTTTTGAAAACTGGAACATTTTTCCCAAGAATAAAAGATTATATAATTTACATATATACATAAATTTATATATAAATGTCTTCATATATATATTGTATATATATAAATTTTTTCATTATCCAAAGAGGTTCATAAAGTTCCGTAAGCCTATTCATGAGTCCACAAAGAATGCAATGACCTGAGTTAGAGCAGCTCTTGTCTGTATCATTCATTGCTACATTCCCAGGGCCCACAAGAGCACCTACCACAAAGATAGTCAATTCTTCAGTTAACTAAATAAAAAATTAATATCTGTAACTCTCAGCACCCCTAAATTATATCCTAACTGCTGTTCTGATGTCACATTAAAATCTTAAGCTCAGTATGTCCAAACAAAAAGCATTATCGTTCACTTCTGTTACTTTTTAAACCAGTGGCCCCTGCTCTCCTCTGAGTTATTCTGACCCTACTTGCACCCTCTTTGACTTTCCCCTCTCTAGATTCTTTACATTCTATTGAATCTTAAGGTGTCAGATTCTGTTTCCACAATATCTCCCTACTTCCTACAGCCTTTTGCCACCATATGAAGAGACTACCTTTTCCCAGTTCAAAATGATCTTTTGCCTTCAATCTTTCACACACAGGATGGGTTTCAATGTATTCCCTGCCCTTATGTTGATTGGACATCTGATCCAAACTGGATCAATCACATTCTTCCCTTTGGGAATCTGAAATTAGAACTAAGGAATTCTAACTTACTTTAGGTAATTTTTAAAATCTAAGGTATATTAGAATACAGAACTCTGAGACATCCTCCTTCAACCAAATGAACACTAAAAATAAAGCAGATATACTGAGAGAAAAGAGCAAAAGAATCATTCAGAGAGAAGCAAGAGCCAGCAACTCAAAACCCAAAGCAAGTATCCCTGGCTCCCCTGATGTTTCAGCTCTAAGTCCCTTTATATTCCTGAAGACTGACTGTATTTCTGCTCTTAAGTGCTGTAGGACATGCTTTTATCTCAATTTTGTTGTGATGATGGTAAAATACAACTAACACGACATTTACCATCTTAGCCATTTTTAAATGTACAGATCCATGTATTAAGTTCATTCAAAATGTGCAGCTACTGTTACCTATCAGCATAGGTAACATAGCTCTTCACCTTATAAAACTGAAACTCTACCCATTAAACAAATCCCCATTTCCCCTCAACCCTTGGCAACCACCATTCCACTGCTGTCCCTATGACATAATTTGACTATTCTAAGTACTTTATATAAGTGGAATCATATAGCATTTGTCTTTTCATGACAGGCTTATTTCACTTAGCGTAATGTCCTCCTCGTTCATTCATGTCATATCATATGTCAAGCAGAATTCTCTTACTTTTCTTTCTTTTTTTTTTGTGGTGGTACTAGGGATTGAACCCAAGTCCTCCCACATGCTAGGCAAATGCAATACCAACTGAACTATATACCCTCAGGCAAGATTTTATTCCTTTTTTAAATTGACTAATATTCCATTGTATGTATATAGTACATTTTGCTTATTCATTCATCAGTGGACACTTGAATTACTTCCATGTTTTAACTATTATGAATAATGCTGCTGTGAATGTGGGTGTACAAATATCTTTTTAAGACTCTCTTTTCAGTTATTTAGGATGTACATACAAGCAGAATTGTTGAATCATATGGTAGATCTATTTTATATTTTGTGAGGAACCACCATACCATTTTCCACAGTAGCTGTAACACTTTACACTCCTACCCACTATGTAAAACTGTTCCAATTTCTGTACATCCTTGTCAACTTTTGTTGTTTTCTCTTTTTTTCAGTGGTAGCCATCCTAATGGGTATCATTATATAATCTTGGTTTGCATTTTCTAATGGTTAGTGATGTTAAGTACCTTTTCCTGTGCCTAATTGCCATTTGCATATCTTTTTTGGAGAAATGTCTTTTCAAGTCCTTTGTCCATTTTTGAATTGGGTTCTTTTTGTTGTTGTTGAGTTTTAAAAGTTCTCTCTCTCTCTATGGATAATAGTCTCTTATCAGATGTATGAGTATTGAATATTTTCTTCCATTCTGTGTGTAATGTTTTTACCCTGTTGATATTGGTTTTTGATGCACACATTTAAAATTTTTTCATTCTATCCATTTTCTCAATTTTCCCCTTTTGTTAAGCTTTGGCACGGCTTTCTTCTATAATTTTTATAGTTTTAGGTATTAAATTATAGGTCCTTGATCCATTTTGAGTTAATTTTTGCTTATGGTGTTAGTGAAGGTCCCAACTTCATTCTTTTGCATGTGGATATCCAGTTTTCCCAGTACTGTTTGTTGAAAAAGTGTCCTTTCTTTGATAAATGATCTCAGCAACCTTGTCAAAAATCATTAACATACACAACAGTTTATTTCTGGACTCTATGTTCTATTCCACTGGTCCATATAGCTCTCTTTATGTCAATACCACACTATTTTGATTGTCGTAACTTTGTAGAAAATTTTGAAATGAGAAAATTTGTTTTCAGGCTCTGTTCTTCTTTTTCAAGATTAACTTTTCTTATTAAAACTAGGATGTCTCACAAGCACAAGGCCCTGGGTTCAATCCCTAGCACTGCAAAAAAAAAAAAAAAAAAAAAAAAAAAAGAATAAATAAGTAAATAAATCTAGGATGTGTCTTTTTTATTCTTATACCCTTTATATCAATTACCCTGATTTCTTTGTTTGCTTTCTGTATTTTATAGCTCTCTGTGATTTTTTAAGTCACATGTTGAAATGGAATCTGTCTTGCCTCAGTTTTAACTAAAGCAAGATAATAGACACTGTATTTGATTTTTAGAAGTTGAAAGATAGATCTGTTACATTCGTAAGCTATTGGCCAACTTCTGAACTCCCTCAGTAACATGAGGCTATAAAAGAAAAGAAAGAGTGGAGAACCAGTGAGAATTTATGAGATAGTTTTTTGAAAGGACTCCAAAGTAATTGTGGGACTCTTAATTTGTGACACTAAGTCTTGTGAAAGACTCAGTGTAGACTGGCTGTGTTTTAAAAGGGGATTCTATTGATGAGAGAAGCCTGAGGGCATTATAAGATGTGGGGAGGAGATCAAGAGCAGACAGAGAAAAGGCACTGCCATATCAGCAGCATAGAGGCTAGCTACAGCTCAAGAATGAATTTTTTGGTTCAAAACATTAGCAACCGCTCCCTTTCTGTTCTTGATTATTTTCCTCTCTTTCCCAGTGTAATATCTTATGATCATTGAAACAATAGGCTGGTCCATAAAGGCATGGTTCTTGCCAGTGAGTTGACTCTCACCACCCGGCCATATCTTTATGGGAGGTACTTGAGGAAGGTGTGACACCCTACTCTTATCTCCTGTGAAAGCAAACTCTACTCAGAACTTAGCTTCATAATCACATGTATCTCAAGGGAGACAGAATATTGACTAGCTGGGCTGCTATTTGATGAACTCATTATTTACAGTTCTTTTGCTAGTAGAATAGGAGAGCAAAGACAGATGGCAACTGATAATTGAATCCATAATTCTCTAACTCAATCAACCTTACATACTACTGGCTGATTATTCTTGCTATGCAACAATTTTATCATTTCACATATCTTCTCAAAAAGTTTCAATGATCTTTACCTACCTACTGAAAAATGTTTAAACTTAGTTCACCTTAAAAATAATCTTTAATGTTTTATTAGACAGATAGAATAGATTTAATTATCCATAGTTCTATTCTTCAAAATCTATATTGTTTACTTTGTTATTATGAGTAATATTGCCTTAATATCCTAATAGCTAGCATTATTGTGTTAGTCACCTATAAAAAGGGCATTTGAAAATTTTACTTATAATCTCATCTATTGCTTAACATAAAACACAAGGTATGTGTTTATTAAATATTTACTTGTGACTAATAAATGGACTAACACTGCCTTGGAAAAATGATCTATGAATTTCAGGTACATAAACTAAGTGCAAATAATTAAGCAAGTTCTAACAGTTATTTCCCAAGGGTTTCAGAAACTCAATTTTTAATTGTGCATGCTATGAGGACTTTAAAAAGAACAATGATTAATGCCTTTATAAAATAATATCTTTCATTATACAGCAATCTTCCATTCCCCTTGTTTTCTCATCAACTCTTGGGAACAATTGGCAAACTTAAGGTCCAATTTCCTTTTGTACTCTTGCATCATTCCTGGAAGCATAAAAAATGAAACAGGAAGAAAAAACAAAAGCATTAAAGAGTCTGTATTCTTAAATTCAATTGCATTAGTTCAGGCAATGTCAGCTTCTATAACAAATTAAAACCCCAGAGACCAATGACCTAATAGAAAATAAAATTTGATTTCTTACTCAGGTAATAGTTCAATGCAAGTCTTCATGTTTGGAAGTTGGTTGTAGATGATTGTCTGGCAGGAATTGTTGTCTTCAACAAGTAGCTTTCAAGGTCATCCTGGGAGCTAATATGTAATTGACAGAAAAGGAAAGAATATTAATGAAGAAGGCACACCCACTTTTTGATGACCATGATCTAGAAATACCTAGTTTCACAGCTCTATTTAGATAAAAGAGATGCTGAAACATGTAGTCCCTTCCTTGCTGGGCAGTCTCTTCATAGAAACAAACCTAGACCAAGAAAAAGAGCACAAATCTTTGAAAGGCAGCTATCTCTCACATCAGCATTCATTAAGCAATATATTAATTTTTTTGAGATCTGAATAGATAGTATATATGTGGAGAGGAAGGGACCTGGGAAGGCTGTATTGTTGGTCCATATCATTCTACTTCTCTCCCCACCAAAATGGTGCTAATGTATTCTTTATTTTCTTTCATATTTAATAAGATTCTCAAGAATCTTATTTTCTTTTCCTCTCTTTTCTACTTAACATTAAACTTAATAAATGCAAGTGCCGATAATTTATAAATTTCCATTTTCTAAACTCAAATCATCACTGTAAAGTGAAAAAGAGTCTGGGCTTTCGAATCACATGGATTTGGGATTAAATTCTGGAGAGTTCACTGCTAATTATGTGTTTTTGGTGTAAATGATTTAACATCTCTCATTCTCCTTTGTTCACCTATAAAATGGAGATGAGCATTTTGCTGACATGGGACAACAAATACATAATGATTAGTTTCAGCCTATTTGGCCTCTTTGTAGGTTGATTCCCTCTCAGTCTGGATATGCTAGGCAATCTTACATAATATTGACAAATTTATTTTACTAATTCACTTATGTTATCCTCTGAATAATTGTCCTCTCATCTTAACCTGTACACTGGAATTCCCTTTCTTATATTTTCCCCATCAAATTCCTTCTTGAATTTCTCCACTGGTTTCATTGAGCAAAACAATTGTCCTGCTCTCAGCTGCATTCCATGTCTAGGCTTCTCTTATTATCTCCAGATAATCACTTGCTCAGCTGCACACGTCAGTCTCATACTTTGCCAGGGAAGCCATGAAGGGAATTCATTAAAAGTCCTTCTTGCATTTTGCTTCGAAAAAGGCATTTCTTGCACAAATCATCATGCCATAATCTTGGCCTCAGTGCAGGCTAATGTAATATCAACTTTCATAACCACCATCATTTCTGGTTCTTTACAATGCAGGTAAACAACATTATTGCTGTCTTAGATTCAGGGACAAGTCGCAGCATGCTACCAGCTTTCTCTCTTCTCTGAATTCCACTTTTATTCTTTCTTTCATTCACCAGCTGCAGTGGGAGAGAATGTGCCTCAGAATATGGGCTCACCAATCTCCTGGGCTTGGCCAGGCACCCCTCACTTTTATCTCCTAGCCTCACTTGAATCATGACAGATTTTCAATGAGAATGATGGCTTCCATGTGGAGTCCTAAATTGAATGAGTGGGAAATAAGGTAATGGCAGGTGAAAATGTGTACAGCAGACACGTGTTATTTCTGCCTAGCCAGCAATCAAACCCCCCATTTCATTTTAAGGAACTCCCTTCTGTGTATGTGCTTTGGTGAGAGGTCAGGACAACAGCCTAGATGTTTCTTTTCTAACAACCACCTGGCAACTTGGGCAAGTGACCAAGCGTTGACTGATCGGATGTTCCCACCTTAGACTTTGGATTTTGAATGACCTCAAGGAGTCCAAGATATTTGCTAAGGTTGTGGTCAGTAGCATGAATGGCGAGCTGAGGCAGCAACTGCAGCTGGCCACAAGAGTCCAGGGACTATAAGTACCAGTGCCCTAACCAGCCCCTTCCTTTGGCATGACTATGGCTAGTGTAGCTAATATTTTCAAAAGCTAGTTTTCTACTTTGCCGTTTTCAGTAAGTTACCTCCCAGTAAATTTTTGTCTTTACTTGTCAAAGCAAATTTTTATATTTGTTATCAAGAACCCTAGCTGGTACAGTGCATGATGCTTGGTTTAGAAGATTTTGTGATGCAGCAAGAAAGGTCACTGACTGGTTATACAATCTGAGCTTGCATCCTGGCTCTGCCACACAATTAGCTCTTTATTTTAGAGCAAGTCATTTCGTCTTCATATGCCTTCTTACGAAATGAAGATAATGAAGCCTCTCCTAAGTGTGTGGTCTGATGGGGTTCTTGTCATTCTGGCAGACTCCTGAGGCAGCACAGGGCATCACATGGCAAGAGACAGGGAATACATGGCTGGTCTCTGTCCCTTTCATTATAGAAACTCTAGGATTCAATCAGGAGGCTCCATCCTAATGACCTTATCCAAACCCAATCACTTTCAAAAGAACCTGACACCATAACTGAATAAAGTTTCCACCCTGTAAACACTATTAAGACTGAGAATTAAACCTCTGCACGAATTTGGGGAAACAGACTGTTGCTAGCTCATCGAAGGTGCCAAAGACAAGTTATTTTCTAGAAAATACTTTTTCTGGAACCTATAAGACATCATGAACTTAAGGAATTAATTCACTAAACTATATACTTACTGTGAAGGGATAACTCTTCAATTTAAGGAATTGAGGGATCTTCTGAAACTGTCTGATACTTACTACTGTGTCAGGTAGGGTCCTAGAAACAAATAATGCCAGCAAAAAATTATTAATTAGGTTTGGAAAACTGAAAAGGCAAAAGGAAGCTCTGAGATATCACAAAGTGGAAAACTGTAGGAATCAAACACCACTAATGCTGGGGGAGAAAAGAACAGGTTAGAATTATGAGAAGTTAGCAGTTTGGAGGAAGGACTCTACCCTCTGAGAAGGTACCTCTTGACTGTGACTTAGCAGCCTTGAGACTCAGATCACTGAGGAGGAAGCACCAGCATGCTTGTGCTGGCACCTCTAAGGGGGACTAGCTGGGTCTAGGAAGGTAGGGAAGATTGTAAACTGGAACCAACTACTGCTATGGAACCAACTTCTGCTACCAGATGAAGTATCTGAAGAATCATTTACAACAGGAGTCTTAAAGTTCCAGGGAGAAAGTCCCCTCTCCTCTTCCAGCCTTTCCATCTCCTCTTAGTCTCCCTGCTGCAGAGATGAGGAAGGGCAACTGTGATGTGCAGAGAACATCCCACCATCATAAGCAGAGTACGGGGGTGAGAGACTGTAAACACCACAACTGCCCTTCTCTAGAATGATGTCACTGAGAGTGCCCTTTCCGATGCGCTACACTTCACAGCATTCAGACTCACACTGTGTTATTGATGCACAAGGATGCCTCATTTTATCTTTATTAAAAATCATCTTTCTGATGTACACATCAACCAATAGGTCATTGTAAACAAGCCCTTATGTAATCCCTGGATGCTTTTGGACTTGAGTTAGACTAAAAACATTGGAGTGAGTCTTTATTGACAAGAAGGTGCAGAACTTTCCACCCTTGATTTTCTGTGCTTTTATTTTCTTCTGATTGAAAAAACTATAATTAATTTAAAGATCACTGCAGTAATTTTCTTAGTACATTGAACTTCAGTAGGATCCCAACAGTTAAAATTGAAGGTCTTTATAAGCAAGAGCCTCAGATTCTAATGTTGTCATCAAAAATGTATTTTTCACATCACACTGTGTCCTGTTTATGAGGACTCCTAAGAAAATTCCTGCCTGATTTCACTACTGAGAAAAGATGTGATTCTGATGAGCAGTGAATCTGTTTTTATCTCATGGACTTTGAATTATGTAACTGACCACATTTTCTTCACTTAGTTGCTGGCAAGCTTACTGCCAAATTGCTTCCCTATGTTATCTCATGCCCCAATATATTTATGAGTGGAAATGTATGCACTTTTTGTTCTATTTCTGTCTACTCTTTGTCCCTGATTTTATTTTCTTCATTCCATCTTTAATTTATGTTCCTTTATCACATTTATATACCATTGTAAATCTCCTGCTATGCATTTGGGAAAAGACAGAATATAATTAAACACATATAAGAAAACAAACCAAGGGAAGTTTACAGATGTTTTTGGGAAAAGATATCTAAGATCAAGTAATGCAATTTCAAGTGATAGACTAGGTAAAATAATTTTAAAAACATAAATTGTTATAAATTGAGAGTTTTTTGAAACCGGCAAATTTATACATCTTTATTGCTACTGCTGCAGAAAATGTAATATGAAATAAGAACTAAGAAGCAAGGAAATTTCATAGTTTATATATCATTAGATTTACTTTTGTGGTGATCTTTATACATACCTCTGGGTTATTATTTATTATGAAGTATCATAGTTTATTTTAAACAAGAATTGTTCTTTTAAAGCTCTTCAAAAATGCAATATAACTTGAAGTATCATTTGATTATGTCTGGAACCCTAACTTTTTTCCTCTATCAAAATACATTTCCATTTTAACAACAGAAATATGGTCTTGAAAGCCATCTTTACCAGAATATTGGCTCTTATTTGAGGTTATTCTTAGTTGAGGGACATGACTTAAAGGTAATTAGTAGAAGGCAATGTTAGCAGAATGTATAGCAAATGTAAAAAGATTTTTCTGCCTTGCCAAATTATCGGTCTTACCTGGCCTATATCTCTCCCCAGCTCCAGCTCCCAGTTAACTGGATCACAGAAGATTCCTCTTCAGAAGAAAGAGAAGGTCTAAAGGGCTAATAACTTGGGTTTCCAGGTCTCATTCCCAGAAATACCCTGCTAAGAAACCTAGGCACTCCATCAGCACTTAGGATGTATTCTGTATTGAAACAAAATTTCAAAAAGCATCTGTGATAGAACTTGTAAGATGCTTTGGTTGACTTTTCCTAAGTGGAAAATTATTTATCAATTACAAATGGAAGACATAAACATGATTTAACAGAGTTATATCAGCTATATTCTAATTTTAATCCTAATATAAAGGTGATGTTACTCAGCTTTCCATTGCTGGGACAAAATCCCTAAGAAAATCAACTTTAAAAAAAGAAAGATTTATTATGGTTCATGGTTTCAGAGATTTCAGTCAATGCCCATTGCTGGCTCCATTGCTTTTGGGTCTGCAGCAAGGAATCATGTCATGGCAGAAGCATGTAGTGGAGCAAAGCTACTTACCTCATGGTGGCTAAGAAGTAAGGACAGACAGGAATGCATTAGGGACCCAGTACTCCCTTCAAGTTATTCCTTTAGTGCCCTAACTCACTCCCACTAGGCCACCACCAACCAAATGTCCCCACTACCTCCCAATAGTACCATAGGCTGATGACCAAGTCTTTAACATGCAGGCCTTTGTAGGCACTCTAGATCCAAACAATAGAAAGTGGGACAAATTTTATATATACATACACATATATACATATATGTGCATTTTCATAATATTTTTCATGGAGTTTCAGCCTAGAAAGATTTTTTTTTATATTGGAATGGAACCCAGGGCTTCATTCATGCTAGGTAAACACTCCAACACTAAGTTATACACCCAGCTACTAGAAAGAATTTTTTAGGAAAAAAGTTTAAAATAGAAAGTCTACTCTCAAAAAAACCATATAAATTACAAACTTTAAGTGGAATTGATTTATGACAAAATAATAATAACCAATATCTATATTGAAGGCTTATTACATCAAGCATGGTTCTGACAGCTTTGCTTTTGCTTAGAACCATCTCATAGACACAAATACTTTGCTCATTGTATAGAACATCAATATCTAGCTAACTTCAAATCCTCTGAGCAATAACTATGTGCCAAATACTGAATTAGGCATTTCATACACTGATATTTAATTTTCAGAATCCATGAAAGATTAGTATCATTCCTAAGAAAGCAAATTAAAGAGCCACAAGATTACATCATTTGCTCTGAGCCATGTCGTAGTAAATGGTGTACTAGGGAGGCAAACCCACTTCTGTCTAATCCAAAGACCCTGCTCTGCCCACAGGCAGCAACCTCTTGGAAGATGAGCACAGATTTATGATTCCTTCCTATCTCTTAAGGAACTCATCAAACATTTCCCTGCTTCCCTTAACATTATCAATAGTCCAAGGTTCATAAGTAGACTTTGTTACATATAGGGATGATACTCAAAATATTTAACATCTAGAATTGCATAGACACCAACCCACCAGCACAGCCAGGGGCCATAGACCTGAAGTAGGGGTCAGAGTTACTCCAGCTTTACCCTGTGTTGCTGGACCTTGGAGGGGTACTTGGTATGGGGATAGTCCAGAGGTGGAACCAAGAGGCACAGAGTAACAGAAGTGCTCAGAAGTGTCAGAATGGTGTCTGTTTCCAACAACCACGGCAGAATTTTAACATTTTAAGTGATACTTATATAAAGTACAAGTACTAATAAATTTCAACAAAAAATGAAATCCTGGCAACATAAACTAATTATAGGAATTCATAAGAAATTCAACATTGAGAGTAGCACTTTAGACTCTGAAGTCAAATTCATTGGGTTTGAATTATGGCTTCCATGTTATATGACTTTAGCGAATTATTCAGCCTCTGCACTTCACTTTTCTCATCTATGAAGTGGGTCCCCTAGTAATGTTTACCTCATATACTTGTTGTGAGTGTTGAAAGAGATAATGCAACTAACGCCTTCAGGAGAATATTTGACACATAGTATGTGTCAGCTATAAGAAACATTTTTGCTGAGACCCTATTTGAAGGGCATTTTCATACTTTTTTTTTAAAGTGAGAAATTTTAGAAGAATTTCTTATAGTAGTTTGAAACCACCATAATTGTTCCATTACACACCAATGTAATTCTTACATTATGAATATTTCCTCCTGGAAAACCTATATTCTTTGATCTGATAATCTTATGATTAATCAACCCATGATTAACTACATTAATGGCATTAATGGAGGACAGCAACGACATCAAGAGAATCCAGAAGAGTAGAACTGAAGATTATAGCTATTTGGTTTTCTAAAATTTGCTTTCTGAAATCTTCCCTTGCAGATTAATCTTTACTTTAATTCACTGAATTTTGACTGAATTTCCTTTGTGAAACAGGTACTATGCTATATATAAAGAGTATAGAAATTAATAACAGAATCCTGGATAATGAGGAAGTCACTTTAGCATAATGCAATAAGACTTATAGATGGAGTCACTATCTCTGCTTAGAAAGGCATGGAAGCATTCATGGATGAAATGTGTCCCCTTTAGTGAACAAGAGGTAAGTCCACATTACTGACCCGTGCAAAGGGAGGACACGGAGCTAAAAAGAGCACTGTGTATTCAGGGAATAGGGAGTTCAAGAAGCTCTGAGAATAACATAGGTGGAAGAGTGGGAGGAGAGGATCCTGGACAGGTGAGAGGCCCAGACCAAGAAGGACTTCATTTGGCATTCGAAGGAAGCTGGATCTAATCTTGTTGACAAAGGATGGCATTAGGAGTGGCATGCTCAGACATAAGTTGTGGCAAGATCACAGTGGTGGTGATTGAGGGACAGGTTTGATCTGAGGGGGTGACAGGAAGAAAGTAAACTTTTCCTTTTTGCTTCACTTTTACCAATATTGAGTATACATTACCCCGGTGCAGTGCGACAACCAGAAACATGCTGAGTCAGAGAGGGAGCTGGGTTGTAAGTCATAGAATGTGCTATGGAGAGTGTTCTCAGTGTACCAGGCCTGCTGCTTCTGGAAGGAGCCTCTCCAAACAGAGTTTGAGTCTCTGACTTCTGACCCCACATCATTAGCTTTCACCTCCACAATGCTCTCTATGTTGAATGGAATCTCTACCTGCCACATGTCCAACTGCCGCATGCCACAAGTCTATCTACTATCTGACTGCCATTTTGGATTCTGGGCCTTTGAGACTGTTTCTCAGGCCCTAGTGAGGTTCATACCCTCCTCTGTTCCCTTCTTTGAATGCATAGACCTCTGGAAGAGATGGAAACTGCTAAAAGGCGTATGGGGTTGGGGCTGGGGGAGCCTGGTGTCCATACGTGCTGGCAGCCATGAGGAATGATCCATGCTCCTGACTGAACAGAAGCAGGCTGCCATGAGGACTAGTGCTGAAGAATGACACAGAACTGGGAGAGGGTTAGTTGCCTTGGCATGTGTGCATGTGAGCGTCCATTCCATGCATATGCGCATGTGTGCGCACACACACAGACACACAGACACAGACGTCGCCTTGCACCTAGAGCAGCTTTACAACTATGAGGGCTCAGGAGTTCACCCTGCATCTCTCTTGCACAATGCACAGGCAGCAAAGCTTCAGTGAAAGGACAAGAGCAGCTATGCAGACAAAGGAGAAACTCAAGGACCCCGTAAGTGTCCTTTGTATTTAGACCAGGATCCTGAGGTGGCAGATGGGGGTCCATGAGACGTTGTGGTTTTGGTGTTAATGTTCACTTGTCCCCACTTGTATATATTTTGAAGAAATAAGAGAAATGTAGAAAAGTTCCAAGGGAAATGTAATAAATACTCATATTACCATCACCCAGAACTAACAAATCCTAATGTTTTATCATATTTGCTTGCAGCCAGTGTTTTTTGAAGAAATAAAAAATTACAGACAAATCTAAATAATTCTTAGATGTAACCCCCTGAGACTCATCCGCTCCCCACTTTCCAAATGAACAAAGTGAATTTTGTTTTCATTCTGTTCTTCTTTTCATTCTTCCAATTTTGTTTTTATCCTGTTACATACATATAATAATCTCCAAATAATGTTGACTTTTTTGTGTTTTTAAATTTGCATAAGTAAATAAAGTAAATTTGCATAAAGTAAATAATTTTGCAGTTTTTTTCACTCAACATTATTACTTTTGATTTTAATTAGTCTAGACTATGGTATTATTTATCTATTTTCTTACCTACAATTGGACATTAAGGGAGTCATCAATGTTTTTTGCTGATATAAAAATGCATACACCACATACACATGCCCATTCCACATATTAAGAAAAATAAAACAGGCATAGAAAGACAAGTATCACCAGTTCTCTGTCATATGTTAAAACTAAAAAATGTTGACCCAAAAGTACAATAGTGATTAAGAGATTAGGTGGGGGGTGGTTGGAACAAAAGGGTCTTGGATGTGATCAGTGAATAACATTTGCATGTATGAAAATATCACACTGAGCCCCATTAATATGTATAATTAATATTTGTTAATAAAAATGTCTTCAAATTCAGAGACAAGGAAGAAAATATGCTATATTGGAAATGTCTTTAAGTATATATATATATATAGATAGATAGATAGAGAGAGGGATTTTTTTTTAAGAAATATACTCAAGTGGATCTGCTGGATCATAGAGAACTTACATTTATACTGTATATTCATTAAGTTGTTCTTCAGAGGCTTCAGCAATTTAGACCTCAGACAGCACTGTGTGAAAGTATCATTTGCTCCATATATGCACAAGCATCTGCTATTCTCATGCTGTTTAAGCATTGCAACTAGTGGGTGAAAGTGGCATCTCATTGTTGTTTTAATACCTATTTCCCTGGTTATAACTGAGAATGAATTATATACAGACCCTTCCTCATTCAAAGATTCCTAGAGAGGGTTAGCTGGACAGTCACTCAGTTTATGGACTCGTGCCTTGCGTAAGCTTCCTTCTCTCAGGGTGTGTCGCACATCACACACAGAGATGTCACCAGTTTATCTTAGCTGAGTAAATGGAAAAGGAACCACTGACGAGCTGCTTTAGTGACTTCTAGATTTATTATTTTTCAAACATATCATTTTTATAATATGCCCATGGCCAATATTAATGGGAATTCACATCCTTCAAAAGTAAGCTATGGTTACTTTTCCCAAACTAGTTTTAAATTCTCTTAAAATATATTCCTTGGTAGTAAATGAATTTTTCCATAGAATTTCATAATAACAGAGTTTTAATGTCATTCATCCAAAGCACCTGTTTAGAAAACCTTTTAATTTTTTGTCCTGCACAATATTTCAGCACCTTTTTTTCCAAATAGTCACAAATTTTCAATTAAGAAAATATTACTTTTGCTTAAGGAAGTATTAATTTAATCTCTATTGAGTATGTAATGCTAAGCTTAGAAAGACATATTTTTGTCTTCAAAAATATCTTCATTTTTCCCTTTTTAATTTAAAAATTGGAAACATTACTCATGGTTCATTGTGACATTGAGCACTATGGAAGGATATTAACAACCTTATTCATTTAATTCAAATATATTTATTGAAGACACACTGTCTTCCAAGCAATCTGATAATGCGAGTGGACATAATTAGACAAATAAGTAGAAAATTGGAAAAATCACATTCCCTTATTCACTTATGCTCCATATCAGGCATTAAATCATGTCCCAGGCATACCAAAAAATATCACTGACTTTTAGAAGCTTACTTTCTGACAAAAACATAAACATAAGATAAGAAGACCTATACTGGATACAATAGAGGACACAATTTTCAAGGGAATGGAAAATTCTTTGTTGAATAGGGCTGAGGTACCCTGAGATTTTCAGGGTACTAACCTTGAAAATCTGGCAAAGTCTTGAGCCCCACAACCAAGAGAAAGATAATCCAACAGATGATATAAATAATACAACCATACACTGCATAGCCAGGTTTTTCCCATGATGGACTACATATAACACAGTGGTCCCAAGACACTATGTCACCTAATGATGACATAACCGGTTTACTTTAAGTACACTCTGTGACATTTGCTCAACAATGAAATTGCCTAATGATGCAGTTCTCAAAACCAGTCCCCATAGGTTAGTGACATGAATGTATGTTGAAGAATAAAGTAGAAGGTTGGAATCAGAGAGGCAAGCTACTCTGAGGGGTGGGGTGAACAGAGGTCAGAGGCCAGGAAGACACAGAAGTTGGGGGAGATACACAACAGTAGTGTGTTCAGCCAGAAACTGTGGCCAGTATAGAAGTGACTGAGACCTTTTTTTTGTGGGGAGGCCGTATACCTGGGATTGAACTCAGGGGCACTCGAACACTGAGCCACATCCCCAGCCCTATTTTGCATTTTTATTAGAGACAGGGTCTCACTGAGTTGCTTAGCACCTCACTTTTGCTGAGGCTGAGCTTGAACTTGTGATCCTCCTGCCTCAACCTCCTGAGTGGCTGGGATTACAGGCCTGTGCCACTGTGCCTGGCCCAAGACCTGTTTTTATATGGTGCCCATCATGGATGTAGAATCAGGAATGGCCAATTAAAAGTCTTAATGACCACACAGATTGATAGAGCACAAGAGGTCTGTTTCTTAAACAGCAATCTTCCAGGCAGTTGAAGAGGGGTCTATTCCTGAAGGAATGACCAAGTCATCCATGTTTAGAGGTTCTAGAGATCCAGGCACTGGTGGAAGTTGTGGCTTCAGCCAAAGAGGATAGGCAGAGTTGTGAAGCAGGTGAGACTGATGGTGGGATACACAAGAGCGTTCAGAGATTATCAAAGGTTCTTAAACGAGAAAAGACCAAGACTAGGTTTTAGTTACAGGTAGACTCTCTATAGGGTAATACTTAGGGTATTAAAATAGCCTTGCAAGAGAAGGCCTGCATGAGACAGGAGAGACAGGAAGGTGAAGGCATTGAGAAATATGTCAGGATGCAGAGAAAAACCTCGTGTTGAAAAATGCAAGGAGAATGGAAGCAAACGTTTCTTACTTCCTTTTCTACAATTTCATTTTTTTTGAGAATTTAACCAGATTAGAGAGAATATTTAAAATGCAGTGTGACAAGCAGTTTTCATTCACTTCCAATTGAAGATGAGAAGCCTATAAGCACTTGATAATAAAAATTTAGGACAAAGGAAAATTTCAAACTTTTAGTAGGGAGATATGTCTGTCCTTGGGTTTGCTGATGAAGAAATTATTTTCTAAAAAGTTGGCATTGATTTTCAGTAAATCTGTAAGCCTGATAACTATTTGAATATGCTTTGTATATTTTATGTTCTGTTAGAGAATGATAACATTGACTTGTACTTTTTATCCTATTATACATACATGTAGTTTATTATTCTACTGACAAAGAAATAGAATGAATGCTAGCCTTTATAACCTGAATTTCAAGTCCTAACCTGGAAATATTTTCTCCTCCACAAATAAAGTTATATGATCCAATGTCTTTTCTTAGAAACACAATTTTAAATTGCCTTTTAAGGAATCATTAATTCCAGAGTGTGTCCCTGGCTTCCATAACAAAATCATTTCTTTAATCTCTCCCCAAATCTAGCCTGCTTCTCTCTAATCTGTTTTATTTTCCACAAAGTTCTTTTAAAACACAAAATGCCCATATGTGTTGTTCCTTCCTTCCCCTCCACAGCTGCATTCCCCACCACATATTTACATGATCTGGTGGCCAACTCATCCATCTGATCCTCTCATGTGGGCATTGCTGGAGTCCAAAGGCCTCTCCCAGGTGGCACTGCATTAATTATTTGTACAGCATTGCTAGAGAGCCATGCTTGCTCCAGACTCATTTTGAACTTATCAAGGAAGGATGTGGATGACATCAGGGAAGGACTTTACAAGACTCTGTCTAGACTGCCAAAACAATCTGTGGTGGGAGAAAATTGCGTAAATATGGGCTACCAGGAAACAGTCATTTTTCTTCTCCACTCCTTGTGGTCTTTTTTTGGTGTGGGACAGAGTGCAGTCTGGGATGGCAATTCTGTAAATTATACTCTTTGAATCATGTAATAATAACTCAAGGACCAGAATGATTTAATGCCATATGGTAAGTGAATGTGGGGATCATCTCAGACCAAATAAATAAATAGAAGAAGCAAGTGACTTTGAGCTTGTTTTAACTTACATGTTTCTTCCAATTTCTTAACTTTATCCAAGGTTTTGTGGGCATCCTGAATAGTAGACATTCATAGTAATAATAGATGGACAATTATGATCTAGTTTTCTCTGCTGAATGACAGACAGGGCCAGAACCCATCCATCCATGGAAGGATGGGATCTGAGAGCCTCTTTCCAGCTCACTAACTGCTCCAGAGTCTGGCAGAATCCCAAATAAGATACTAGGGGAAAAGGTCCTAAGTGCCTCTGATGTGCCAAACAATGTGCTCTTTTCCAGAAAAACAAAGATTCACATGCCTAAGGTTATTAATTGCTTAGTTCGAGCCCCCAAAACACAACATTATATGTATTCATCATTGAATTTTTTTTCCTAACTCTCATGCACAAGAATGATCAAAAAGAAGAAAACAGATGTACTTCTTGAAGTGTTATGGCCAGGTGAACCTGTGCTTCAGGAAGTATTTTTTTCTATTTTAAACAAAATCTGGAGCACAAGAAAAAGACTGTTCCATAGAACTGAATTTAAAATCTTAAAAGTGTTGCTTTTTTGTCCTCTGTGTTTCCCTTTTCAAGGTTTCTGTACCATCTGGCATCAATTCTCCTTTCCCTACTCACTGACAACCATCTATTTTCCACCTGCTTTATATTTCCCAAATCTGTTCCAAGTCAGCCTACCTGAGGCCCAGATCTTCCAAGGACTTGCTAGAGGTTACTATATATTCAGAATAGGGTGTAAGTGACCAACTATGCTGCATAACAAATCATCTAAAATCTTATTAGCTTCAAACAGCAATGATCTCATTATATTTCATAATTTTATCGTTTAGCTAGGATTTACTAGGTGGTTCCTCCTCTGGTCTCATTGGGGTTCCCCATGAAGTTATAGTCAGAAGGCTGCTGGGCTGCAGAGGGAATTTGGTGATTGGTATCTGGTACTCTTCCACAGGCCTGCATCAGCCCTTCTATCTTCTAGGGCCTCTCCATGTGACTTCTCTCTCCATCTGGGTAGCCTGGACTTCTTACATGGTAGCTTGTGACTCCAAAAGAAAGAAAGCAAAAGTTTCCAGGATTTTCTAACATCTGAGCTTAGATGTCTCAGCACCTTACTTTTTTGTTAGGCCCAACCTAGATTCAAGGAAAGGGAACACAAACTCCACCTTTTGGTGGGAGGGACAGAATTGTTTGGGGCCATCTTTAAAGGGTAACTACCATCTAGGCATCTCTCTACTGGGAACAAAAGGAAAGAGAGAGAAAGAAGAAGGAAGGAAAGAAGGGAGAAAAGAAAAGAAAAAAGATTTTCACAGAAGTCTTGCCTTGAAAGAATGGATCTCTATGTTGGGCATATAGGCAGCATGACCACATTGCAAAAGCAATAATCCAGAGTCCCCTTTTCACTCAACTGTACCACATGCGAGCATTTTACACTGACTGAAGTCAACCTATTCATCCACATCTCTCCCAAGAGTCACATGCCCTTCACTTTCCCCTATTTGGACACATTTGGGCTCAGCTATAACTCACAGAGAATTGGAATCAACCATGCAGCCTTATAATACAGCACAATCTCCTCCCATACAGTGCAGAACTCTAAAAATCTGTGAAATGAATAGAAAGTAGAGGCTAAATGAGAGGGGGCAATATTGTGTGCCCTAAGGCTTAGACAAAGAAAAGTGATGGCACGCATGGATAACATTGTGATGTTGGGGTTTTAAAAGGGAACTTGCCAATAAAAATTCAAGGTTTCAGTAATCACAGTTCTGTCCTATGACAAATCACTGGAGCTCTTCATCTGAGCTCCAACTTAAAACTCAGTTGTTCACACAACTGGATGGAGGGAAAATAGAGTTGCCAAACTTCCATCTTGTTGGATCAAAAGTGAAAGGAGATACATGTGTAAATATCCTTTGTAAACTCTAAAATGCTTTGTGATTGCAAAACTGCAAAAGCATAAAATAAGAATTAGTAGGAGATAAACTAGAAAAATAGTTTATGACAGATTATAAGAAGACAACAGGAAACAAGTGCGGTAAATCTGGGAGACATTAAAAAGCACATAACCACATAGACAATCCAAGTAATGAATCTGTTCGGTCTAAAACACACTTTACATTTCTCCGCAGTTGATTTACATTCCTGGTTTACTCTGGAAATTAGTGTACATGATTTAGAAAGTTTCAGTTAGCCAGTTCTGCTTGCAATGCTTCTGCAATTGTATTTAAAGCAGAGGTGCTCTATCAAGAGCAGAAGATTTTCCATTATATAAGTCTCATAAGTGTCTACCTTTCCAATCCTAGGACAATTGGCAGAATTGCACAAACTTGGAATTTATAATAATGTTACACTTGGCATGCCTAACATCTCATCAAGAACAAATTAATCACAAGGAAAAGTATTTTACATAGATCAGTTAACGCCTTGTCATTGATTCAGATGAGTTGACTATAGATTTTGACTAAATGTCATGAGGAAAGGAAATGAGGAGACAAAGACAAGAAGCATTTTTGTATTTTCTTTAGTATGAAAAATTGAAAGAGTGTGTCTACACAGAAATCTAAGGCTGTAGATAACATAAGTTTTCACATTCATGTAGAGTGAGGACTTGGATGAGGGTATGCCTACACCCCTGAGTGGGTTTTCTCTTGCCACCTTGGCAAAACACAATACACTGAATTTATCAATAGAAAAATGACTAACTTATATAAATTCCTTTGAAACTAGAGATTCCAAGAACCTATGTGTAGACCAAGATGTTCAGGGCTGAGCAAGCAAGATGGGGCACTTGCCAGCAGCCAAGTGAGCAGGATTAAAGATGGGGCAACTGGTAATGATTCATCAGATGGGAAAGTGGATTCAGGCTGTGAAGTAATTCTGCCTGTGCTCCATTCTTCCAAACTGATATTGATGTGGATTCCTCTCTAAACAAATAGGGATATCAAGATGACTTAGGTTCATATTTTATGGTCTTTAGATTTAATAAGACACTAGTTCTTTAAAATTTCTTTCTCCCATGTTTGTAAATCTTGAAGACATCACAACAAGAAGAGCTGAGACAAGCTAGTCCAAAGAACCTAAAAGAGCAGAATCCACTAGGTATATAATGGATTGGTTTTTTAGGAAAGGAGATCCTTTGGCAAATTTGACTTGGGAATACAACATTTAAATTTTATGCAGACAACAACCCCAGATTATGCTATTAGTGGAGCCCTCAAATATGTCATTCTTAGATTCAAAGAACAGATAAAAGAACTTGTAAAAATAATACTTGCTAAAAGCTCAGTTTTATTTACATAATTAAAGTCCTGGAGTGGAAATATCTGCAAATGTGTTCATTATGTAAGAATTTGCTGCCACCACCTACATGCTTTGAGTGTCAGCTATTAACTAAAATGAAAGAGGAGAGCTGCCTTTTGCACCCCTAAACTAGACTGCAGTTAAATTAAACTGGAGAATACCAAGGATAAAAGAGACATGATGGACAGTGGAAGAAGAGGGGAGGGGCTGTGACCTCCAGTGATTTAACATAAATTTCATTCCGTGTCCACTCTCTTGGTAGACTCTGGGATCATGGCTGGATTGAGAAGTAGCACTCTACTTTCAAGAAAGCAGAACTGTTGAGTCAGCCACAGCAACAGTTTCTGTTGGCAGAGTTCAGGCTTAATGTAGGAAGCCAGCCCCAAGTCCATGGTGCCAGGAAGCCTCCATCTGAAAGCGGCTCACTTGACACTCTACAGCTGAGCATGGCATTTAATTAGTCTTTTTTCCTTTCTTTTTCTTTTTTAACCTCCTGTTAATTCCAGGATGTGTTAGAAACACAATGATTTGGTTTTTATTTTCCCTGGTCTTTGAAAGAAACTAATTCTAGAGGTAACAAGAGGAAGTGGGGGAAAATATATATGCATATAAGCACATGTATGTACATATGATAAATATACATGTGCAATTACATATATATGTAAATACCCACATTTATGTACATATACATGTTTATATATAAGCTCAAGTGGCATCTTCATGAAACCCAAATCAGTTCAAATAATTACTGACAAAAAAATCCTTGGCTTCAGTTTTAAATTGTCATTTTGAGTGGGTGTAGTGGTACACGCCTGTAATCTCAGCTACTCAGGAGGCTAAGGCAGGAGGATCACAAGTTCAATTACAACTTAGTGAGACCCTGCCTCAAAATACAAAATAAAAAAGTAGCTCAGTGGTAAAGCATGCCTGGGTTCAATCCTTAGCACAAGGGGGAAAATGTCATCATGTATAAGAACCACCTTAAGTTGTTTTAAATGTGAAAGAGTAAAGAGCTGAGTAGGAAGTTCTTTTTTCTCTCTCTCTGTCACAGTTCTTAGTTTTAATTTACTCTGTCCATTTTTCAACTTAGAATGTTAGAGTAAACCTCCAATATACAATCACTTATACAGTTGGTTACTGGAGATGCTATATACATATTTGGTTCCTGAATTCGGGTTTTTTATTTTATTTTTAAGATTTAGAGTAAGGAGAAATCAAAGACTCATCTCCACGTGTAGTGAAGTGATTTGGGAAGGTGAAACTGGTCCTCATGAAGGGCAGGTAGCATGTTGTAGGGCAGAGAGCACTGGGGTCAAGGTCAAGAGACCTGGATTACTATTCAGACTCTGGGTCACTTTTGGTGCCTCGTTTAACTGTTTAGGGGAGGGGTCTGCATTTTCTAACCTGGAAAATGAGAAGGGATGAATCACGTCATCTTTATAGTCTCCTTCAGCTTCAGTGTTCTGATTCTTTCCATGATTTATAAATTTAAAATGTAGAAACATCCTAGATTTAAAAAGCTCCACATCATTGTTTCAAAAACATGATCTGACTATAGTATAGGATGATCCAACAGTTTGAGGTCCCATTAATTTTAAATATTTGAAGGATACTTAATTGATCAGAAAGTCAGTGATTTTAGGTTGAATGTTCTAATAACCTACAAAGAAAACAAAAATATATGTGGTAAGAAATACCATCATTTTGATCAGTTTATTTAGTGTCCAATTTCTCTTTTCCTGATATGAGCTCCAAGGGGCATTTTATGGTGAAACACCAAGGTTGATATGCTGAGATTTCCAAAGCATAGAGATAGCCTGTACTGCCCTTAATGATGCATTCATAATAAAGTTCTTCATACCTCAAATTATCCAAACCCTTCCTATGCTTATTTTCAGAAAATGTTTAAGTAATACATATTTTTATTAGCAAAATAAAAGCAAGACTCATGCTTTCTCTCTATTCTGTGATCTCTTCTTTGGCAAGCCCATTCTACTAATAGAAGTAATTATTTTTTTTCTGCAAATAAATCTGTACTTCATGTCCCAAACTTGACTTTACCCTTAAGCATCAAACTCATATTATCTCCTCTAGAAAGGCTCTGTGACAATTTAAATTCAACTTCATTATCTCCCTGAAAAAAAAATCTGCTCCTTGTCTGGAATTTCCTATCTTGGTTAATAACTCTGTCCACCAGTTACCCAAGATAAAGCCCTATCAGTCATCTCTGACACATATTTCTACCTCACATGCCAAATTCAATTATTTCTTTTAATTAATTTATTTTGATCCATTGAACACAAATGGAGTACAGCTATTGTTTCTCTGGTAGTACACAAAGTAGAGTCACACCATCTGTGCATTCATACATGTACACAGGGCAATGATGTCTGTCTCATTCTGTTATTATTCTTACTCTCCCACTCCGACCCCACCCCTCCCTTCCCTCTATGCTAAGTGAGATTAGCCAATCCCAAATTCAATTATTTTAAGAACTTGAAAACTAGAGATGACTCCCATTTTTTCTCCTCCTCTTCCTCCTCCTCTTTCTCCTCTTCCTCCTCCTCCTCCTCCACCTCCTTCTTCCCTCTTCCTCATTTCTTCTTGTTCCTCCTCCTCCTCCTCTTCTTATGAGAAGGCCATTTTCTTTGCAATAGATGGAAATTTCAAACTACCACAAGACAGGGTCCAGTTAGAGAATACCACATGAAATGTTGTTTTCTATCAAAAGCAATACTTCCTATTTAGGTACCTAAATAGAAGCTTTCTGCTTCAATGTAGAAACTTCCAATTGTTCAAATGGTCTAAGCCTAAAATCAATATGGCTCATGACTAAGTCAAAGGACAATTTAGTACCTGAAACCTACAAACTAAAACCGTGAAGGAAATTTTTAGGCTACTGCTCCAATATCAGGAAAAGAATAGACTCGTCCTATAATCATTTTTCTTAGAACATAGATTTAAAAACTTTTCCCATTCTCCCCAATTGATTAACCTAATTAACCCTCACCCAGAGGAAACCCACAAGACTTAGTCAATGGGCCCGGCATACATATGTATATATAAATACATATACACATATAAATACTTATGCATATATGTGTATAATACATATTATATGTATATATGCCATACTAATGATTTAATACCTATTTCAACACCTCACAGAGGTGACTATATCTTCCACACATTATTTGAAGGAAGGTATTATTTACTTCAAATGTTTGTTGCCACTACAATGCATTACATATGTAAATACCCAATAAATGTTTGTTGTAATGATATCAAATCACATAATCTTCCAGTCATTTTCAACTGAAATGTTTTTGAAATGTTGCAATCTTTCTTTAACTCTTCTTCTTTGTTAGGGATAGAGATACTCATTCATTTAGTCACTGTATGAGCAGTGAATCAATGCTGATGCTAGTGAAATTTTCCCTTGACTTTCACTGACAAAGCTGCTCTTATATGACAAACATTTTGGCTCAGGTCAGATTTAATAAACTAAATTGTTTGTACATGTCAATGTAATAGATGGCCCCCTTTGGTCTTGCAGAAATTGCAGCTTGATTAGTAATGTAAACGCCCTAGGAATACGTGCTTCTCTGCAAGCAACAAGTCTTCCTCGTCTAGACTTTACTTTTCAGAATGAAAAATGAAAAAAAAAGGACCATATTTATAACTAAGGCTTAAGTGCAGTTGCAAACCAACCAAAGGCTATGAAATTTTAATTCCTGTGTCAATCTGCTTAAAAGTGACCAAAGCTAAATAATTGGCTCGAATTTCTACTTTATAGATTTTGTTACAGATGCAAAATAAGTTGGTTGACCCATCCAGATCAACAAATTTTGGCCTTAATATTAAAGCAACAACTAGTTTGGCTCTTGGTCTCTAAAATTCTATTTAACTTGACTCTGGATCTACAGAGCATCAGCATATATTCCCAACTCCCAGCTGCCAGATGAGCATCTCCTGACTGTCTACACAGACCCATCATGTGACTGGAGGCCTAATTGGCTGCTTCCAGAGAAGTATTTTTTCTCTAGACACAACCTTACTTTCCTACTTATTGGTTTTTCTGTGGTTCTTTTTCTTTTAACTTACCTGATCTTCTAAAGAACTCAGCAGGCTGCTTGACTTCAAAGCAGAGATAAGGGCTGAAGTGGCTCACTTCCAAGGAGACAGAGGGAAGGGAAGGAAGAAGTAAGACAGTTCCAAGAGAGGTCACTATGGAAGCGAACTATTTATTTTTCTACAGAGATCTAGAACCTTCTGGGAAGTAGGAGAAGAGAATCAAGTTGAATTAGTTATATTTCAAGAGGCCTAAGCAAAATAATCAAAGCAAAGAATTTTTTGAACTACCATTGGTTGTTGAAGAAGTAAAACTTTATTCGAAGTCATTAAAACAACCCCATTTACCTAATTCAATTGAGTTGTTCAACCTTCATCCAGCTTTTTAATATAACACAGGAAATATGAGAATAAGCAAAATTCTAGTTATTTGTGAGGTCTTTATTGCTTTCTTACATGTACAAATGACAGCAATTCACTACAGAAATCTCCCCCCAACTGAATTTCCTGCTTTTCATCTATTTTTCACAAATTTCTCTTGCTGAGCTTATTCTTTCACTTGCCTTTTCCTCTCAACAAATTTCAAAGAGGCTTACGTTGGGGCATAGCCAGGTTTGGGCAATAGGCTTAGGGCAGGAAGGTGTGGTTAGGGTGGAGGTGGGAAGAAGGTATTCTAGTTCTTTTATTTTCTCATTTCAGGTCTTGGTAAAAACGCAGTCTTTGTACATGTGGGTGTTTTCTCTTATGAGGTGCAGGTATTCATAACTCTGTTTTCTCAAGTGAGTAACTATGAGTATACCCATCTTGGAAAAGTCTGTGAATTTTTATACACCCAGAGGCAATTCCACATGATGTTCAACTTTTCAAATAATGCAAACAATCAAATTAGTTAACAAAAAGAATTAGGGAGACTGATTTTTTCCATTTAATCTTCATTGTGAGTGGCAATAAATAAGGTACTTTTTGAAAAATATCACGCTGAATGAATAAATACCTTAATAGGCACAAGCCAAATTTAATTCAGCATTTATGTTGATAACATTGACATAATGAACAATTAATTTCCCAATAAAAGGAGATAATTTAGTGATGTTCAGGGAATTTCTAAGACCATATGCCCAGAAATCTTTATAAAAAAAGGTTTTGTGGATGGTTTATGATTTGTAGGGTTGGGTAGTTGGACTTGATGCTCTGGAACCAAAGAATGTAGAAGTAGGGTGAAATTTCCACAACCATCTGGAATACTCCCTCATCTTATATACAGACTCTGTAGCTCACAAATGATTTTGTCCATTTAGTCCAGGTCATTCCTTGCCTCCATTAGAGGCAAGAGGTAAGTTCTAGCATTTCTGTACTTTCCGTCAAGCCACACTGCCTTTTTTCTATTTTTTGGTACCAGGAATTGAATCCAGGGGTGCTTACCCACTGAGCCACATACCCAGCCCTTGTTATTTTTTTTGAGACAGAGTCTTGCTAAGTTGCTTAGGGTCTTGCTAGTTGCTGAGGCTGACTTTGATCTTACAATCCTCCTGCTTCAACTTCCTGAGCCACTGGGATGATAAGCATGTGCCACCATACCTGGCCACACTGCTTTTTGTTAAGTGATACATAAAAACTGTGTGATGTTTTGACAGGCATATACATTGTGTAATATGCAAATCAGATTAAAGGTATCTATTTCCTCAAACATTTATCATTTCTTGATGATAAATAAAAATCCCTTTTCTACCTTTCAAAAAATATTTACAGTACACTGTCATTATCTATAGTCACCCTACTATGTAATAGAATACCTGAACTTCTTTCTTCTAACTATGACTTAATACCTATTAATCAGCCTTTCCCCGTCCTCCTTCTCCCCTACTTTTCCTAGTCTCTAGTAAGCACCACTCTACTCTCAACTTCTATGAGAACCCTTGGGGAATACATCTGGCCCTGGCCACTTCCTGTCTCCTTTTCTTTTCTCTCTGCTTCCTGGTTGCCATGATTTGAGAAACATTCTACCACACTCTTCTACCATGATGTTTCTTCTTTGGAGCCAGCCAGCTTATAGTCTGGATCCTCTGAAACTGTGAACTAAAATAAATCTTTTCTCCTCTAAATTGTTCATATTGGGTATTTTCATCACAGAGATAAAATCTGACTAACACACAATGACACATGAAGAGCACAAAAGAGACTTAATTTCAGCTATAAAAAAACATTATTTACAAACTCATTCGTTTCATTATAAATATAAAAGATAATAGAGTACCCATGGAAGTAGATTTGTGATGGAAAAAGGACATAGGAACATCAGACTGACTCTGACTGAAATCTACACGGTCAGCTGGAAAAGCCCTTGGCTAAATCCTAGGAAAGGATCCATTTCACTCTAGTCGTACTGAATGATGTATTATTAACCTTAAATAGTCTCTAGATTTCAACATTGAAATTTTAATTTCCTTTTTAAATCTTAAACTCTGGAACCTACCATTACTTATTTGTGGGGAGTCTACCATTAGTTATTCCACTCAGGAATAAAAAATCAGAAACATATTTCCCCAGTCATAATTCTGTTCATTTGTGTGCATAGACTTACATAAATTACATACTTCTTTTTAATTTTCTCATGTAGTTTTAAACATTCTTCTTTTGAACCATTCCTCTTTACCCTATTTCTCATCTGATTTTCATTTATCTAATTTTCCTAATATCATCAGAGAAGGAAGATGAAAAATGGAAGTGAAAGAGGGACAAAGACTTGGGAATATACATGCGGTTTGTTTTATTTGTGGTCAAGGTTAACATCAACAGTGATGAGTCATACTGATAGCATGTACCCTTGGTACAATATTAGAATGGTTACCTCTGTGGTCTTCCTTCCCAAAACATATAACCCCTGTCAAGTCATGAAGAAAGCACACACAAATCCTAATTGATGAAGTGTTCTATAGCATGTCTTCTAAAACTATCAAGATCATAAAAAATAAGGAAAGTCTAAGAAACTGTAAAAAGCAAGAGGAGTCTAAGTAAACAGGACAATTAAGTGGAGTGTGGTATGCTGGATGGAATACTGAAAAATACAAAAATACCAGGAAAAATACTGAGGACATGTAGAAAAAATATTGACTAGCTAACAATAATATGCCAACATTGGTTCATTAATTGTGACAAATGTACCATACTAATTTAAGCTCTTAATAGTAGGAAAAATTGGGTTTGGGGTATGTGAGAATCCTCTGAACTATCTTTGAAATAATTTTATAAATCTAAATCTGCTCAAAAAGGTAGATTTCATTTTTATTTTGTTTCTCTTTGAAGGCTTTTCTAACCAATCTAGGTAATGTATTAAATCTAATTCCTAACATCAAATTCTAATTCGACAACCCCTCTTCCATATCATGCTTTATTTTTTTCTCTATTGATTATTATATTTTAATTTATTATATTTTAATTTTCTAAATAACCTACTTTTACATTTTATTTATGACCTGCCTTCCCCCTTCCTCTCTGTACATACATACATGATAATGCAAACATCATCATGCCAGATATATATATATGCATGTTTTTTCCAGGACTTAGAAGAGAGCCTGGTACATTGGGAAGGAATGGAAGTGAAATGAGTGGGGTTTAGTCTCAGATCTGCCAGTAGGATGACTTCAGGTAAGATCCTGTCCTTCACTGTCATTTGGAACCTGGGATCTATGCTACATTCAAGTCTACCATTTTATATTTAGGAGACTCTCTGGAGAGTATGAGAGATTTTATAATTAGGTGTTTTTATACCTTTATGGATTTTTGTTGATATGATTCTATTTGAATGACACTAAAATTCCTTTGCTACAGATTAAGAGTACTACCTAAAATTTAAGAAGTTCTTGGATCCCTGGAATGAAATTTCAGTTGCTCAAGCTGAGTCATAGAAAACTAATTAAAATAAAACCAGGAAAATTTCTTTACTACATCTTTAAAGAATCACTTGCTTACAAAGTCCCATTTGTACTAAGAGGGAAAAATAAACTCCACATATACACACAGGATGATAATGGTGAGGGTAGATAATTTTAAACTTCAAAAGGTTAATGACAGAGGATGTTAGGATCTGAAGGTTTGAAGGACAATTTGAATAGGAAACATATTGCCCAAGATGTCTTTCTTCTTTTGATTTTCTTTGACTTAAAACTTTTAATTTATTTAAACTTCTTGGGATTTTCTGTGATATGATAGAAACTAGTTTTCTTTAAATTTTAACCACTCATATATAAGCTTTTCTCTAAATGTGGACTGAGGAAAGTTCAAGGAAAGTGTAATGAGAAGGCCACTTGTTTCCATATTAAGAATCCACATAGTGATCTATGATTTCTGGGTCCTTATGTGGCCCTATCAGACTGTGAGCTCCAAATGAGTAGGAATTTGTCTGTTTTGTTTTCTGCTGCATCCTCAGCACCTACAAGGACTGGCACATAGCAGGTACTCGACAAATAATGTGGAATGGATAAATGAAAACCTAGAATGAAGGAGTCATGAGAACTTGCATCTTCAAAAGTTCCCTCAGTGCTTCTGCTGTCGGAGGTTCCCTCACCCAGCCACAACTGAGAGACCAAATGTGTACTTTCGAATTATTCACCACTGGATGGTGATGATGTCATCACTACTGTAGACTTCTTTGCTACCTAATAGTTGTCACACTTTCCAGACTTATCAAACATTTTAATTGTTAAATATAACACACAGAGAAAAATTTGTCAGCTTAATAAACTATTACAAAGCATACCAAAGTCATGGAAAAATCACCGTCTCTAGCCATCCTTCCACCTCTGGACCCCTTCCCAGTGATGACATCCTCACTTTAAGGAGAATCACAACTAGGACTTTTCTAATAATCAAGTCCTTACTTTTCTTTACTATTTTACCATTGAAACATACATCCCTAAGCACAATAGTTTAGGGTTTTCTTCATAAATAAATAGAATCATACTATTGATATTATTTTGTCTCATTTCTTTTATGCAACCTATGTTTGAGCAATTCATCCATAAGCTTGTGTGTATTTGCAGCTTGCTGGTTTTCTTTTTCTGTTCTTTTTTTCTCTGAGTTTGACTAATTTCTTTTTTTTAAATTTCTTCTTTTTAGTTTAACATGACAATTGAATCTATTTTGATATATTTATATAAGCATGGAATATAACTTATTCTAATTAGGATCCCAGTCTTGTGGATGTACACAATGGTGAGATTCACTGTGATGTATTCATATATGTACATAGGAAAGTTACGTCATTCCATGGTCTTTCCTATTCCTAATACCCCTCTCTTCTCTTCATTCCATTTGTCTAATCCGCTGAACTTCTATTCTCCAACCCCTTGTTGTAAGTTAGCATCCACGTATCAGAGAGAACATTCGACCTTTGGTTTGGGGTCATTGGCTTATTTCACTTAGCATGATAGTCTCCAGATCCATTCGTTTACTAGCAAATGTCATAAAATCATTCTTCTTTATGGCTGGATAATATTTGATTGTGTATAGATACCACAATTTATTATCTATTCATCTGTTGAAGGGCATCTAGGTTGGTTCCACAATCTAGCTTTTGTGAAATGAGCTGCTTCAAACATCAATGTGGCTTGTGTCACTGTAGTATGCTAATTTTAAATCCTTTAGGTATATAATGAAGAGTGGGATAATGGGTCAAATGGTGGTTCCATTCCTAGTTTTTCAAGGAATCTCCATACTGCTTTCCAGAGTAGTTGCACTAATTTGCAGTCCCACCAACCATGTGCGAATGTACCCTTTCCTCATATTCTTGTCAACATTTGTTGCTATTTGCATTCTTGATAATTGCCATTCTGACTGGGTGAGATGGAATATCAGTGTGGTTTTAATTTGTATTTCTCTACGTGCTAGAGATACTGAACATTTTTTCATATATTTGTTGACCATTCTTATTTCTTCTTTTGAGAAATGTATGTTTAGTTCCTTTTCCCATATATTAACTGGGTTATTTGGGTTTTCTTGTTAACCTTTTTGAGTTCTTTATATATCTTAGAATTTAATGCCTTATCTGAGGTGCTGGTGGCAAAGATTTTATCCCATTCTGTAGATTCTATTCACATTCTTGATTGTTTCCTTTGTTGTGAAGAAGCTTTTTAGTTTGATACCATTACATTTATTGAATTTTTATTTTACTTGTGCTTATGAGTCTTGTTAGGGAAGCCAGTTCCTAAGCCGATGTGTTGGAGTGTTGGGCCTACATTTTCTTATAGTTGATATAGGGTCTCTAGTCTAATGCTTAGGTCCTTGATCCACTTTGAGTTGAGTTTTGTGCAAGGTGAGAGTTAAGGGTTAAATTTTATTTTACTACATGTGGATTTCCAGTTTTCCCAGCACCATTTGTTGAAGAGGCTATCTTTTATCCAATATATGTTTTTGGCGCCATTATCTAATATGAGGTAACTGTATTTGTGTGGGTTTGTCTCTGTGTCTTCTATTCTGTTTCCTTGGTATTCTTGCCTGTTTTGGTGCCAATACCATGCTGTTTTTATTACCATAGCTCTTTGGTATAATTTAAGGTCTGGTGTTGTGATGCCTCCTACTTTACTTTTCTCTCTAAGGATTGTTTGGTCTATTCTGGGTCTTTGTTTGCCAAGGACATGATCCTATATTTAGAAAACCCAAAAAACTTCATGAAAAAATTTCTATAACTCATAATTCAGCAAAGTAGCAGGATACAAAATTAATATCCATAAATCAATTGTGTTCCTATACACCAATGATGTATCCTCTGAAAGAGAAATTAGGAAAACTATCCTATCCACAATAGCCTCAAAAAAATAAATAAAATACTTGGGAATCAATCTAACAAAGGAAGTTAAAAGAATCTACAATAAAAACTACAGAACACTAAAGAAATAAATTAAAGAAGACTTAGAAGATAGAAAGGTCTCCCATGCTCTTGGATAGGCAGAATTAATATTGTCCAAAAAGGCCATACTATCAAATGTGCTATACAGATTTAATGTAATTCCTATTGAAATTCCAATGTCATTCTTCCAAGAAATAGAAAAAACTTGCTGCTTTTCTTGTTCTCTGCTATTCCATTGTAAGAAATGACTAATCAAAATGACTTTATTATTACTACTTCAAATGGAAGTCAGATTGAGTTTTCTGAACTTTTAATAAGCAAAGAAAAACAAAGATATCAGTATCAATGTAGATATAGATGACACAGATATATGGATGCCACGTAAGTGTGGTATGTATAAAGCTATGCTTTAAAAGAGTATAATCAGCAAACAAGTCACATTTGTCAAGTGAGAATTTAATCAATGGAAGTAAATATGCCTGCTACTTAGAGCCCCTGGATGGGTTGAGTGCTGTCCACTTCTTACAATCAAGATCACAGAGCCCAGGGCAAGTGTGAAGCCTGATGTGGAGAGGTTGGGCTTTGGAGGCATGCTACCTGGGTTTGATCACTGTCTCCTGCTCTTACTACCATCTGTGTGTCCTTGAGCTACTGATTTGCTCTACCTGAGCCTTGGTTTTCTTGTCTATAAAGTGGAGATTTTAACAATACTCCGGAGTATCATTTTAGTAATTAAAAAAAAAGATAATGTCTAAAAAGCACTCAATTAATATTGGGCACTTACCCTGAGCCAGACATGCCTCTAAGGGCTTCTAGTAGCTTTCCATGAAATTGATTTATTTTCTCCTCCTCAACTTAAAGATCCACAAAGGAAATATGTGAAAGTCAAAGGTACAAATGGCAAATACAATGTGAGATCTGGGTTTCAAAGGTCAAATGGATTCTATTCCAATTCTCCTGTGTATTTTACAATAGCTCAGAATCACTTCTGAAGTGAACTCTGGAAGGTATTTAGAGACACCCTTGTAAGAGGTGCTATTTTTCAATGTCTTTACTTTTTTAATAAATGTGACTCATTGCCCAAATAAAATTGTTTCTTTCTCCTGTATTTTCCTCTAACAATGAAATTTCATGCTGGTAGAAGTATCCTAGATTAAGACTTCTTTATCTTATTTTAGAGAGTCATAATGCAGGTCTAGAGGAATATATTAATGAGGAAATGGATCTCAAATGAAGAATATGATAATATGACAAAGGTGCTTAGTTATTATTGTAAGAGTGATTATTAATCTTTATTAGTTGTTCATCTTTGTACAGAAATACAAGGCACTGAAGTAAAATGTGTAAGATGATATTTTCAGATAATACTCTGTTTATCTTTATAGTTCCCCTTTCATTTTACTTCATCTAATTAAAATGTCAAAGGAGGAGGAGAAATGCAGGCCAGGGAAATGAAGTTGTCCCTGTAGTAACCAGTGTGATCCACATCTCCTTTCCCTCATTCCCAAACATGCTGTTGTCTTAATGTCTGGAACTACACTGTTCAATATGTTATCTATGAGCCATGTGTGCTACTGAGTACTTAAACTGTAGCTAGTTTGAATCAAGATGTGTTGCAACTGTGTACCAGGTTTCAATAGTGCACTGTAATTAATGTTTTTATATTGATTACACGTTGGAAAGATAATATTAGGATATGCCACATTAAATAGAATATTACTAAAATTAATTTTGTGTGCTAAAGTTTTTTAAACATGGCGTCTAGAGAACTTGAACTTGAATATGCAACTCCCATTATATTTTTATTAACAGCACTGGTCTAGCACCTAGAACAACTCAGAGTAGAGGAGCAATCTGCAGAAGACTGAGGTTAATTTTCACAGTAGCTAGGTGAGGTAGGATGCATCAAAATAAATTAAATTGAGGTATTAAAATAAATTTCTATTTCTTATATGCATGAGTTCTTGGTTTGATATTCATAACTGTTACATATGCCTGGGCTCATTTAATCTTCATAACAAACTCAAGGAAATATTATTTCTACTTTAAAGCTTGAGAAAACTGAAGACTGGAAGTTAGGAGACTAACCCAAAATCACACTACATACTGGACTGAGGCAAAGAAATCTGCCCCTGAGTCCTTTTTAAACACCATGCCCTACCGTTTCCCTAGAATACACTATTTGCAATAAAATGACTACTAAAATCAGGTATTTGGCATATTTCTATACTTTTTTTCTTCAAAGAATAAATAAAATCTAAATTGTCAGTCATACTGACTTCCCCAAGATGACTCAATGTGTATTCCCAAGTCCAGAAGACAGAATAAGAAGACTCAAATACTGTATTCAAAGAGGTGTTTAGATACTTTCAAATTCCATTCTTAACAAATAGAAAATAACCTACATACTGTAATATATTATTATTATATTTGCATATCTCCCCACAGTTTACAAAAGGCTTTCATATAAATGATTTCTTTAATGAAACCTGGGGGCTGGTAAAGGTTGAGAGACTGGTACAGGGTCTAACAACTCACAAATCTTATGAGTTTTAGACATGTACCCTTGCCACAGTCCCATGTTATGATCCAATTAGCAAAATGAAGACAACAATATGATCTAGGAAGCTAGAGGGAGGGAGAGAATCTGAGGCATTGAACCCAGAGAGGAATCATGAAGAGAAGAGAAGATGGATTAGAAATATTTGAAATGCAGAGTGCACAGGACTTGTGCCTGATAAAATGCTTGTGATGGTTAATTTTTTATGTCAACTTGACTGGACCCTGAAGTGCCCAGATATTTGGCTAAATGTTATTTCTAAGTGTGTCTATGAGAGTGTTTCAGGATAAGATTAGCATTTGAATTGGTAGACTGAGTAAAGTAGATTGCCTCCCCTAGGGTAAGTGGGCATCAGTATCACTTGTCTAGGGACTAAATACAACAAAAAAGGTGGAGTGAGGTAGATTTCACTCTCTTTGTCTTCAAGATCTTCTCCTATACTCAGACTGGAACTTATACCATCAGCTCTCCTCATTCTCAAGCTTTTCAACTCAAACTGGAACTATATCATTGACTGTTCAGGGTAACCAACTTGCCAACTGCATACCATGGGGTTTATTGGTCTCCATAATCATATGTGTGTGTGTGTGTGTGTGTGCAAATACACAAATATATTGTATCAAATCATATATACTATTGATTTTTTTCTCTATAGACTCCTGACTAATGCAGTGCTGGAGGAAAGGGAGAGGGAGAAGGCAATGATGACCAGGTTTCTGTTTTGGCACATAGACATGATGGGAAAATTAGTCATTGACCAATATCAATACTAAAAAGGTTAAAAGAATCTTTCCATTTTTCCAATGATCATAGTTTTCCACACACCCACACTTTGTAGCAAGCACAAATTCATCAAAGCTATAGTTTTTACAGACTCACAAACATGTATATTTATTTCTCTTTCTCCAAGCGGTTTTGGTCCCTCCTGCATAATTTTCCTCATTCTCTTAAGTTGATGATGCTGAATTATTAAAAGGACTTAAGTCTTGCAGTAAGTAGCATATTAGCTGTGTCAAACATTTAAGAAAGAAAAAAGGAGCACTATAAAAATCCTGGAAAGGTTGATAATAGTAAGAGTGTAGAAAGTTCAGGCAAAGAGAGAACATTACAAGATTTTATTTCTTCTCAATTATGCTAAGACTACACAGAGCTTCCAGTTATGCTGTGGAGACAAGATGGCCAGGGTTTTAGTTTAACTCACAGTTCCAAGTCCTGTTTTTAAATTGTGCACTTGACTTCATGTGAAAGATTCAATGCTGAAGTCTTGAAACACACACACACTTTGCAGGTACTTCAGAGAGAAGTACCTACTTATGTCACTGAAAGGAGCTTGGTCAGTTCTTCACTTTCTAGGAGGTCATTTGTGGATTTCTTTTTTCTCCCTTTCTCTTCTGTTAATCGTTTCCTTTAATGTTGGCTTGGCTTCGAGGATTTCTCTGTTTGAAAGAGATTCTAGTGAATGTCAGAAGGAAAATGAAATACTCCAATGTTTCTCTTAAAAAAAAAAAAAGAAGAAGAAGGTTTGTAGGGAAGCAAATTGTCCACAGCAATCATACAAAATTTCCAAACATTCTGCACTCATAAATATTTTCACCCCATGTGCTACACAGTATTTACTAACTCTTCTCATCTCAATACTGTATGGTTGCACAGAGCTGGTGCAAATGAATGCAGGCAACCTGAGCAAGCATAGACCCAGTAAAGGAGCTCAACTGCATTGTAATATACCCTCATTTCTACTAGAAGTTACATTTCCAAGTCTTTAGAGATGGTACATGAAATGAAAATGAGAGATTTCACATTTTTAAGTTGTGAAACCAGCCTTCAAATAAAATCTTTTACTGAATTCCAAGAGTATAAATCAAACAGAATTTGGAAGCTGAAATGGGTTCCCTATTCAATCCTTTTTGTCTCTTTCAGGGTCCCCGAAACAAACTAATGGGACTATAGAGAAAGTTTGAAAACTACTCATTCGAACAAGATGTAGAGTGCATCGTAAATTCATTCATGCACAATAATAGTCAATATGTTGAAGTGTATTTATTCTATGCCTGAGGCTAAATGAAATGTTTTCATTCTGTAAATAATCAATTGATAAGGTACATGGATGAGAGCATTTTTTTAAAGATACTCCCATGTGTTCAACTGTTAAATAAAATCTTTTAAAATTGTTGCCTAAGATGTCTAATTATGATTACTCTAGATTAGGACCTCATGAGAAAATTATTTAGAGATATCCATTTCTAGATACAAATCCTGAAATCCACTAGGTATACCATATCTGGAAATGGGAAGTATGCAAATATACACACATGCACACACACACACACACACACACACACACACACACTTTAACATCAATGGAAGAGGTAAAAAAAAATTTGGAGGCTAAGAACAAGGCAAAATAAACCAATCCATGAAGAAAAATGAATACTGAAACTGCCATATGCTCTGAGTTCACGTAGAGAACTCCATAACCAAAAGTTTCTGCGTGTAGCAAGGAGGGTACTGATGTAAGTCATGGAGTTGAACAGAATAGACATCTTCAGAGTTTTAATCACTTCCAGCCAAGATAGAAGTCTTGTACTTGCTTGTGAAGTTAGTTGTTAAATTTTGCAAGCTGGTTGACTTCCCACTGGTAACTTTTAATCTACCATGGTTGAAATATTTTTGTCACATCAGTACACAATGACTATAAATCAGGGGCCCCTCTTCTTCCCAATCATTGCCAAACATTTACTAGTACATATGTGGCTACTTTCATAATAAGAGGCATGACTTAAATTAATTGAAAATTTCTATAGAGAGGTAAATAACAAAGAAAAGTGTTTCTCTTGTTCTAAATTCTGGATAGATTATATTTAAAATGAAATCAAAACAATAAATCTTCCCCGGAGATTTCAAGGCTACCTATGACTCTTCAATATATTTATTCCTGAATATATAGAATTTGCATGATTCAAAAAGAATCTCTAAGGTAAAGTTTTTAAGTTCAAACATAGGGTTAAATTTCAAGTTAAAATCTTGAGCTGATTCAGGCGAGGTGTGAGATGAACCTAAAGCATCTTGTGTCAGAAAGCAAGGAAGTGATTGAATATGAGAGGACTTATCAACATGCCACATAGTCAGCTTGAACATACTCCTGGTCAAATCTGTGACAATTCTTTTCATATGAATACCATGGGATATTACTCATCGATAGAAAAGAGCAAACTATTGGCTACCACAACAATGTAGGTAAATTCTAAATCCATCATGCTAAATGAACAAAAGGAGACATGAGAGACTATGAATCATGCAATTTCCTTTATATAAAACATTAGAAAAGGCAAAACTCTAGTGACATAAACATATCAATTGTTGCCAGGCTCAGTATTAAAGGGTGATAAATTGACTCCAAATGGGACTAGGGAATTTTTTAACATAATAAAATTATTCTGTGTTATGATTAGGTGGTGTCTTCCTTAGTAAAGCAGATGAAGAGAAAAAAAATAAAGGAAAGCTGTTGTCAGGCTTCTAACATCAAACAAAGTAGACTTTAAAATCGCAAGCACTAATGTGCAAAAAGAGACATTTCTTTAAGATGAAGGAATCAATTTACTAGGGAAATGTTAGAATTCCAAAGCTATATGCCCCAAATAATAGAGCTTCACTCTGTATAAAACAAAAATTCTGATAAGTAGAAGGAGACATACACAATTCCATAACCAAAGTGAGATCATTAGAATCTTCTCCAGTAGCTGTTAGAATAGACACCGTCCACACAAAATCAATAAAGTAACAAAACATTGGTAACAAACTTTGGTCTTCTTGATATTTTCTGAACCTTATACCCAACCCCTGCAGAGTACAGTCTTTCAAGTGCCTATAAAATATTAATCAAAATAGATCATATTTCAGGTCAAGGAACACTTCTCAACAAATCTTAGAAAATTGAAATGATTCACGGTGTAATCTCTGAACACAGTGGAAATACACTAGGAAAAACGTTCAGAAAATTACCTAGAAAGTCTCCAACTATGTCTGTGTATAATAAATAATATATCTGGTGGTTTTCCTTGATTTCTGGTTCCTGGAATCACCTGATGGGAGATTGTTCACCTGATACAACTTCTGATGATTATGTAGCTAGCATACTTGAGCTGATGTTAGTGAGGTAACGCATGCTGAGTCCTTAGATAGTGCTGAGAAGGGGCTGGTCAAGTCAGAAAAAGCAGGCTCCTGAAGAGAGGGCCAGAACTTCCAGCACCAGGCCACAACCTCCAGAGAGGAGACTGTTCTGTTTTGTAATCGATGATAATCAGCATAACTTCATAGTGAAACTTTGATAAAAACTGAACACTGAGGCTCAAAAGAGATCTCCCTGGTATATCGTGAGTGTGAAATAGAGGCTCCCTCCTGGGCTCTGGTCTCTTCTAGACCTGCCCCATCTATCTGGCTGTTCATTTGCATTCCTTTTAATAAAATGCTAATTGTAGGCAGACTGCTCTCATGAATTCTGTGAGCCATTCCAGCCATTCCATCAACACCTGAGGAGGTTGTGGGACACCCTGAACTAAAGTTAGCTAGGTAGAAATGAGGGTTAATTGAGGACCTTGGGACTTGGGCTTGCATCTGAAGAGAAGGTTGTAGTGTGGGACTGAGTCCCTTCATCTGTAGGGGCTATGCTAACTCTGGGTAGCTGGCATATTTAGAATTGAATTGAACTGTAGGACAGTTGGTGTCGGAAAGCAACTTGCAAGTTAATAAATATATCTCTAAAAATTTCTTGGATTTAAAAGAAACAGCAAATACTTGTTGAAAAATACCTTGAACGAAATTATATCGAAGACACAATGTATTAAAACTTATACAATGCAGTTAAGCAGTGCTTAGAGGGAAATTACTAGACATAAATGTACATCAGAATATGGAAAGAAAAGCTGAAAACTGCTTATCTAAATTTCCATTTCAGGAAGCTAGAAAAGAATACAAATCAAAACCAAAAATACAGAAGGAAATAGTTAAGAGGGAAAATTCAAGGAAATAGAAAGCAAACATAGTATAGAGAAAAAACATTAGAAACTAAAGTTGGTTCTCAAAAAATGTAGTAAAATTGACTAAACCTACAAGAATTGTTCAAGAAAAAGAGAGAAAGAAAATACAAGTTAACAAAATAAATATGTCCTCATAGTTCCTACAGAAATAAAAAATTTTAAATTGATATTAAATACATTATACTAAATTATTAAATAATTTCAATAAAACAGGTAAATTCCTATAAAAATAGAACTTACCAAAATTTTCACAATCTGAATAATGCAGTATCTACTAAAGAAACTGGACGTACAATTTAAAACCTACTTAGAAAGAACCCCAGGCCCAAATCACTCCATCATTCAATTCTTCCAAATGTTTGAAAAACAAGTGGCATGTCAATTTCACACACAAAAATAATTCTTCCAGAAAATAGGGAAGGCTTCCCAAGTAATTATATGAAGTCAAAATAGCTGTGATACTGAAAGCTAACAAAACATTGCAAAGAAAAATTGCAAGCTGGTCTTTTTCGTAGATGTATATGCAAAATTCCCAACTGAAAGATTAGCAAATAGATCTATTGATAAACAAATTGAATAATTACTGTCATATTTTAGTATTACAGACATCTCAAAGTATTTTTCACATTCATTAATGAAATTAGAGTAGTCAGATATGCACTAGAGATTATTTGGTGTACTAGTAAAAAGCATACATTTATATCTTGTGATTTATATTTTAATAACGATATTTTGACAGATTTAGCTTCCTGTTAAATTAAATAAAATGCTTCCTTTTAATAGTACATATCCATTTTGTGTATTTAAAAGCATAACTCCAAGGAAAGCATAATTCTATCAACTTCACCAGATTGCCAGAGAAGAGTGGCACAAAAAAGGCTAAAACGTCCTCCGTTTAGAGTGACTCCCACAATTAACAAGTCCCACCCCGATGCTTAGAGCATCCAGTAGAAATAAGAGAAGGGACTTAGTCTTGAAATCAAGCTGATAACAAAATGACTTAGGCAAAAGGTAGAAATTGAACAAATAGATGGTGGTGGGCGGGGGGTGAATCCAGCAACCCAGAGGAAACAGAATCTATGCAGAGAGTGGCAATTAAAAATAAAAACCCATAGTTCATATTCTGAAATTGATAAACAATTAAACAGGAATGGAACATTACATGTAAATACATTCAGATCATTTTAAATACTTTTAGAAAATAATTTCTTATAATTAAGAAACGAAAAAATAGAAAGTGAAAGACAAAGTTGAAGAAGTCTCTCAGAAGAGTTGGAAACTTTAGTGTGGACTCTTGTTTATCTTAACATTGATACAGATGATTGCACATAAGAAAATTATAGATATGTAAATATACATGAGATAGTATACAAACATATTTCCTCGCTCTGACAGACCAGAGGGATGGGAACAAAGACACCCCAGTAGCAACAAGCCCTAGTGCCATTGAAATGACTGATAGAACTCCATATAGAAATGACTGATTCTTGTACTGGAGTAGGAAATACTCATAAGTCTATAAAATCTGGTAGAAAGGAACAATTCAATTAAGCGCACATGCATGCATGTGTGTGCACACACACGCATTTGAAAGGAGCTTGGGAGCTCCCTGATGTCCAAAACAGAGCACTTTCGGCAACAAAATAAATAAAACAGTATTGAATTATGACTCAGAGTCTAAATTATATATCCATAGATTGATACAGCTATAAATAAATGAAGGAAGGAGAAGAAAGACTCCTCCTTTTTTTTTTTCTTTTGGTACCAGGAATTGAACCCAGGGGCACTCCACGACTGAGCCACATCCCCAGCCCTATTTTGTATTTTATTTAGAGACAGGGTCTCACTGAGTTGCTTAGGGCCTCACCATTGTTGAGAGATAAGCCCTCTGCATAGAAATTGAGTGCAACTTCCATTCCTTCAGTGCAGACTGTGCATAGTAAATTCAACCAATAGTGCAGTATCAAAAGGAGGGGGGTGAGGTGATTTCAGTGGTGAAACCTAACAAGTACTTCCCCAATCAGGTGACTAAGATCAATATCTACCATGGAAGTCATGTTGACAGCATGCACCTTAATATGATGTGGTGGAAATGGCACTTCTCTCTGTGATCCTTCTCCCTGCTATGGCTTGAATGTGTCTTCCAAAGTTCATGTGTTGGAAACATCATCCTCAAGACAACAATGTTGCTAGGTGGGATCTTTAAGAGGTGATTAGAGTAATGGATTGATGCAGTTACTGCAGGATTGGGTTCCTAATAAAAGGATGAGGTCAGCCCCCTCCACCTCTCATGCATTTGCACACAGCATGTTCACACTGCATGTCTGCTTGCTTTTCTGATTATGCCCTGGCGCAATACAGCAAGAGGACCCTCACCAGATGCTGGTACCTTGATATTGGATTTCTTGACCTCCAAATCTGCAAGAAACAAATTTCTTCTCTTTATAAATCACCTAGTCTGTGGTATTCTGTCATGGTAACACAAAATAAATTGAGACACTACCCAAAGCTCAGACTTGGGTAGTCTAATGATGAGAAAAACATCAGACAAGTTTCAACAGAGGAGCATCCTAAAAAATACTGAGCTAGCATTCCTCAATGCTGACAAGGTCATCACAAACAAGAAATGTCTAAAAAAATGTCATGGCTAGTAGATATGATGTCTAGATTAATGTGCTATCTTGAATGCAATCCTAGAGCAGGAAATCCCTAAAAACTAAGGAAATCTGAAAACACCATGGATTTTAGTTAATAATGTTATCAATCCTGGTTCATTAATTGTAAAATATATGCCACATTAATGCAAGATATTAATAATAGGGGAAACTGGGTAAGGAGGTATATGCAAATTTCATACTATATCTCAGATTTTCTATAAATCTAAAACTGTCCTAAAAATGTTAATTTTAAAATTTAATGGATAATAAAAAGGCTTATAAATCCATTATATGTGGATACTACAATAAAATGACAGTCTTTCTACTGAGGATGCTACTGCCAAAAACAAACATAAAAATAGATTAGAAGATAAACAATACTAGAGTATTATTAGAGCTAAAGGGGGTTCATGCATAATAACAAAAGCTTCAAATCTCTACGTTGATGTAGCAATTCCAAATCTATGTGCACCTAAAATATAGAATCAAATACCTAAAGCAAAATTTGACAAAACTACCAAATAAATACTTAAACCCACCATTAGTAAGGATTTAAAATATTTTAACGAGGTAACTAATAAATTTGGTCTAAGTAGTACATATAGAGAGAACTCAGTATCCAGTAACTGGAGAACATTCTTTTCAAGCACATCTGGGACCTAAAAACTGACCACAAATGGAACCATAGAGCAAGCCAAAAGAGGTTTCAAAAATCAGTCTCATACAGATCACTTTTCTGGCTCCAACATAAATAGACAAGAAATCAGTAATGAAAAATAAAGCTTCATGTCTGCAATAAAAAAACATTTTAAATAAATATTGAATCAAAGAATAAATCATAATGTAAATGTGTAAAATATTATATTATACAGCTAAAACAGTACTTAAAAATTTATATTCCTAAGTATATTCATTGGGAAAACACTGAAGAGTCACCAATCTGCACATGAGAAATAAAAATGGAATAAAATCAAAGTTGAGAGATAAAACAAAATATGGATAGAGATTAATAAAATAAAGTTACAAGAGAGAGGATCAACAAGTCAAAAGTTTCTATGAAAATGTAAATATAGAAAAAACATCATTAATAATAATGAAAAATAAGTATAAACAGCAAAAATATTTAAAAAGAAATGTAACTACTAGTTTAAGAGATTAAGAAGATAAGAGAGTAGCAGAAACAACTATATCCTAATAAATTTGAAAATCCAGATGAAAAATTGACTCAAGAAGTAATAGCAAAATACATATTATTCTATCACCATTAAAGAAATTGAATTTATACTTTCAAATCTTTCCAAGAGGAAAATTCCAGGTCCAGATGGTTTCAGAAGGTTAGTCTTACCAAACATTCAAGAATCATATAATTACAATTTTTTTTCAAAGAATCAAAAAAGTAAAGATTGGATATAGCTCAGTTGGCAGAGTGCTTGCCTTGCAAACACAAGGCCCTGGGTTGAATCCCTAGCATGGCAAAAAAAATAATAATAATAATAATGATATCAACTCATAGTAGAACTTAATTATTAAACTGCAGGGGACAATATAAGAAAGTACAATTAAAGGTCAGTCTTACTCTTGAATATGTATTTTTTAACATAAAACAAAATGTTGATAAATTAAATCCCATATCATGAAAAGGATAGTATTTCATGACCAAGGATGGTTTTATCCTTGGGAATGCAAAGTTATTTTAAAATTACACCATGAGGCAGTGGAAAGGGGTTATGTAAACACCTCTTAAACTCACTCTTTCATGCTTAGAGTGAAAATTGAAAATGGATCACCTACTTCACAGAATCAAGAGCACAGTGATAATTCCTACATAATATCATTAAATACCCTGAGGAACCATCATTTTCAAACACCTGATCTGAAGGATAAAAATGTCATCTTTCTTCATATTCCATAATTAGAAATGTATTCCTCCTGTTAGGATTATTAATCAACAAACACAAACCAATTTGCTAGATTGCTTTTCCCATGCCAAGCAACTGAGACCTGGACTCTGAGGGAATGTGACATAAGTTCCAATGAAAGGAGAAAGAGAAGAGCTTCAGAAAGCGAAGCCCTTCAAGGGATGAAAATATTGACCCCAGAATCCTTGTCATCCATCACTGTTGTAATGGCAGTTCCCTCAGCTGACAAGTATAGTGGTGGGTATGGGTATTCAAAAGCTCATGGAGTATTAGGTCCAGGTAGAGAATCCCACCCATCCTATCAGTTAAAAAACCCATGATACAGGAAAGACTGTGTGGGGGCTGATTGTGATCATGGGATCCGCTACCCCTGTTACATCTACATCACCCAGAAGCAACTGGCTTGATTAAAAAATAGGGCCATCCTACTGAAGTGACAGCTGAGGTCTGTCTTGAAGATGATATTCTCCAAGAGTGGGGCACCATCCTCAAGAGATAAAATAAAAGTGTGAAAGCAGCAGTGGTCCCACTTATCATCACTCCTAATAACCCACCAGCAACTTTGTGTAGCTGCAAGAACCAACACTTGTCCCACTAACATTCCTTTCAGTTTCATCTTGAGAATGGCAAAGACATCCTGGAGAAGCTATTTCCCAAATGAGATGAGCCAGTGCAAAGGGGAAAACGTAGAGGATGCTGTGGTGCACTGTACAGATTTCTCCCTGTAAGGCTGAGTCGTTTATTTCCCTAACAGCTGAAAGCTCAAAGCTACCTGGGAACTGCCTCAATCCAAAGAAGCTGGGAGGGGTGGGATGGTGCAAGCCTGTAATCCCAGTGACTCAGGAAGCTGAAGCAGGAGGATCTCAAGTTCAAGGCCAACCTCAGCAATTTAGCATGGTCCTAAGCAATTTAGTGAGACCCTGTCTCAAAATAAAATATAAAAAAGACTGCAGATGTGGCTCAGTGGTAAAGCCAGGGTTTAATCTCTAGTACCAAAACCAAACAATAACACCAAAGGAGCTGCCTGACCATGGCTGTCCTTCCTGGATGCAGCATGTATCATGTGACCAACTGATCTTATAGAACACAAACTCTGGTCAGGCCCCTTCACCTCAACTCAGAAAGACCACCCAACCACAAATAAGCCTTTCATGTGACCCACCACAGTTCAACTTCCTTCTCTGGTCAATTCCACTGCTCTGCTTTCTCACAGATATTTTTTCAGAGGAATTTGAATTTCCTGCACTCCAATCTTTCTTTCCAGAATGCAAATCACATAAGTGTCCTGCTGTTGAGTGGACCTATCTGAAATGTTTGAATATGTAATGTGAAAAATAATATAGCTACACAAACAAATACTCCCTTTATGCTTTTTCCAATAGTTTACATATACATGTGGAAACTTAAGTTAGCATTGACTTGGTATTTCGTGCGTTCAAAACACATTTCTGTTATCTATAATGCATAGGTAATAGGAATGCAGAGATGATTCAAATGGCCTCTGCTCATAAGGAGCTGCTAATTAAATGCATGAAGAGAGAATTTTATGGGGGAACTTAGGCTCGCCATAGAACAAACAGTAATGTCCACATCAGCCCACTTTTTGACCATTTTCAGATGGGTAGATTTGGTGTTTTCTTGCATTTAAGCTGGAACTAGGAAAACAGGTATGATTGGGTTAGGTGAGGTGATATGGAAGGATGCCCTAAGTAGTGGAAACTGAATGAGCAAAAGCATCCATTTGTTGCTCTGCAGAGCTTATCTTGGAATGGCAACAGTTAATTCTGACTGGATTCTGATTACAGGTAGAAAGCAGTGGTAGATGGCCTGGAAAGAGAGCTTGCAACTGGACTATAAAGGACTTTGAATGCCAGATAAGATTATTGAATTGTAATAGAAAAATCAAGGAAAAGTTGAGTAAATGAACAATGACTTCAGATCTGTGTTTTATGAAGACTAGCCAAAGGCCTGCAATCAGAAATTATAAATTCAATTCTAACTACTTTTAGATGCTATATGTCTTTGAATAAATTATACCACCTCTCTGTACTTTGAATTTTTCATCTAGAAATGAAGCAATGATTTACCTATTATGCATGCACTGAGAACATATTTTCTGGTTATTAATAGATTTTCTGTCTTGAAATTATGGGATGATTGGTCACTTTATTCTCCCCACCTGAGACCTTAGTGAATGTTCTGAGTGATTCTGTTCTAAAATTGAATTCTAAATTCTAAATGTGTGTGCATGTGTGTGCGTGCACGTGCTGTGGAGGTGGTAGAGGTGAGATATGTCCTAATGGTTCTCAACAACATTATCTGCCATTAATATTAGAGATTTCCTATGTTACAATTGCAGTACTAAGTGCTTTAACACATCGTCCCACTTAACCAACACAATACTCTTAAAAGAAAGGTCCTGGGGAACATTGCAACACTTGTCCACACATCTGTTATAAAGATGTTACTTGATCTAGCTTCATGACTATACGATGAAGGTATTTACCCCCAATGTAGTGACTGGAAGATTCTGATTGTAATCAGCTAATTCAGAGTCAGCAGATGCTGGCCGACATGCAGTTAACTGATGTGGGAAAAGGGGCAGAGTTCAATCCCAAGCTGACACCCTCCTCATTTTAAAATGATGAGAAGTGGTTTTGGAGTTTAGCCTGGGAAAAGAAGTAAGGATGACTCATTCACTAACTTGCTGAATAGCAGATAGTTGAACGGTGCATTGCTCACCAATGTTGGAGGAAATAGATTTTTCTACATTGTTTTTTAACTCACAAATATATCATGAACAAAGAAAATCCCTCATTTTTTATGATGGGATTTAATAATCCCAATTCTCCAGCTCGGCAGGAGTCTCAGTTTCCTCTTCTCTAAAATAAGAATGTTCTCTGACTCATGGGATGAAAGTGAGTGCTAGAAACAAAGGGTGCAAGGCACCTAACATGGGGACAGTTACAACAATGTGATGGAAAAAATAGGATACTCTCTTTAGGCTCCACTGTTGGGGTCTATGAGGTTTTTGTTTTTGTTTTTGTTTTTGTTTTTTGGAACTGGGGATTGAACTCAGGGACACTCGCCACTGAGCCACATCCCCAGCCCTATTTTGTATTTTATTTAGAGACAGGGTCTCACTGAGTTGCTTAGGGCCTCGCTAAGTTGCTGAGTTTGGATTTGAACTCTCGATCCTCCTGCCTCGGCCTCCCGAGGATTACAGGCGTGTGCCACCACCACACCCAGTTTATGAAGATTTTGTGATGCAACTCCTGTCTCACGCTTTGTTCACCCTCTCACCAATTTCCTACCTGCTACTTTTTATGGCAGCTAAACTTAGCTGTTTGTATCTCTCCTACCCCTGATATTCCCTCATGGTACTGAATTGACTCGTCTTTCTGTGTCAAGCTAATTCCTATGCAGGCATTATATCCTCCATGAAGTCTTCTATTATCAGGCAGTTCTCTGGAGCAACAGAATTGGTATCCTGTGAATAGCTACAGGATATCTATGTGTATTTATCTATCTTCCAATAAGATATCTAAACATCTAGGTCTAGATTCAGATACAGATAGAAATAGATTTATGGGAATTGGCTCATGCCATTAAGGGGACCAAGAAACCCCCCATAATTGCATGAACCAATAGCAGAGTTATAAAATTCTACTGTCCATAAGCTGGAGAACAAGGAAAGTTTCGGTTCAAGCCAAAAGGCCTGAGGACAAGGTGTTTGGGGAAGAGGAATGGGGCAAGTTAATGAGGTAAGTTCTAGGGTATTATGGTTTGAGAACTAGGAATTCCATTGTCCAAAGGTGGGAGAAGATGGATGTCCAGCTTTAGAAGACAGAGGAAATTCTCCCTTTCTCCCTTCTTCTGCCTCTTTATTCCCTTTAGGCCTCACTGGATTGGATGATTCTCACCCACTGGAGCGGGTGGTCTTCTTTACTTAGCCTTCCAATTCATATGCTAATCTCTTCCAAAAAACACCCTCACAGTCACACCCAGAAACAATGTTTTACCTGCTCTCTGGGCATCTCTTTGTCAAGTCAAGTTGACACAAAATTATCACATCTTCCTTTTCCACCTCTTTGTTATTAACAGATTTTTGGTTTTGCAGAGATTTTCTACAAGGAAAATTTTTCTTCATTCATATCAAAGAACATGCTGCTATTGTGATGATTCCATGGTATATCCTGGCAAAAATTAAAATTTACTATGATTTAAATTTACCTTTTACCATCCCTGTGGTATCATTCCATTTTGTGGCATCTATTGAGTTTGTCTACTTGTTCCCCCATAGAGGCCACAGGAGGTTAGAGATGACACCTTTAAATGTAGATGGTACTAGAAGCACCAAAGCTAAGCTACAATGCTTCTTTCTGCATGGCTTGTCCTTCTCTCCACGCTGACTCCAGGCCCAGAAGTAGTCACTTCATGGCAGAAATCACTCTAACAGTTGAAAAGCATGTTTCTGGCACCATCTAGCTGTTCTTACCTTGAGTAAGTCTATAAGATGTTTAAGTGGTTGTAACACCAGGATAAGGTAGACACACGTTTGCCTAAGGGATTTTAAAGGATATTAGTGGTCATGGTAGTTGACTCTCCAGCAGCATTCCATTCCTGGATAATTAATCTAAGACAGTGGTTTTCAAATTTAGCCATATGTTAGAATCATCTGGGAAACTTTTGAACTCCGAATGCCTTGGCCAACCCCAAACCAATGAAATCACAAATTCAGGAGGTTGTATACAGACATTCACATTTTTAAAATTTTCCCAGGTAATTAAAATGCATAACCTTGACTGAGAATCATGTCTTAGTAATACCGTGACTTTTGCCAGCAACTAGTTTATGAATGAGCACATGATCCAATTCTGGTCAACAAAATGCAAGGCAAAGGTTGTAGGAAAGTTTAGAAAGATTTTCTTCCCCCGAAAGAAATACAAGAGACAAAGGGCCTTATTAAAAGTCCAAGGCTAAAAACACCACACAGAGGCATAGCTACCAAATCAGAGAAAAATGGAACCAAAACATGTAGTATGCCAGATCTCTCACCTTCCAAGTATTGGAAATAATAAATATCATTATTGCATAAATCAGACCCACAGTTTTTCTGTAATTAGAAACTAAGCATGCTAAGCGACTTGCTTTAAATGAGCAATACTGATTTTATTCAAGGCTTCTGCAACTCAAGTTCCCAAGGTTGTATACATGTGAGAATGAGGATCACTTGGGAGAGCTTCCGAAAAAGCCAACTCAGTCTCTAACCTAGACCTCCTCAATCAGAATCTCTGGAGTCCAAATCCATGAATCTCAATCTTTACAAATTTCACCAGAAGATTTAAAAACAACCAGTCTGTACACTGGTATTTAGGAATACTAGTGAGAGAGAAAGAGGGAGAGAGAGAGAGAGAGAGAGAGAGAGGAGAGAGAGAGAGAGAGAGAGAAGAAAGAGAGAGAGAGAGAGAGAAGAGAGAGAGAGAGAGAAATGGATAAAAAGTAACAATATATCTTGCTATATAAGATGAAAAGAACTTTAAACATTATCTAGCATGGCTTTGTCTTCTCACAGATACAAAAATTGAGACCCAGAGAAATAAAATCATTTGCTCTAAGAGAAACATTTGTTCTTTGACACCAAATAAAATTTGACACCAATAAAAAAATGTCCAACCATACTTACTTAATTTATAGACCCTATTTGGTATATGAACCAGCTTGAAAATTGCCTGAACTATATGTGAAAAGACGTGTGTATATGTTGTTGACTAAAGTGAAGCTGACATAAGTACTTGTTTCCTGCACTGCTTAAGTTCAAAGACATTATGAGTTAGTTCCACTGGAATTTTCTTGCCCTTTTTTGTACTAAGGTACAGTGTCATTGGAAACTGGTAGTCTAGGGAGAAAATTGCCAATGGTTCAAACAATACCTCCGCTCAGTTTTCCATGATTGTTCCGTGTCTATTACTGTTTTAGACTTTCCTTTGGATATTTTTCTCTGCCTTAGAATTCTTTAGCATGCTAATGAGAACATTTTAAATAATTGGACAAGATGAAAATTTGTATTTAGGTTGGTAATTCTTATCCCACATTCCAACTTCTGTAGAATGTTCCTTTATATTATACCACCAGTAAGGAAACTTGCCCCAACCTAGTCAAAGCTTGGCAGAATAACAAATACATTTTAACTTTCCTTTCTATTTTGAAAGAAAATGGAAGACAATGTACTTGTCAATTAGGTTCATGTCTACAGGTAAAGTCTAAGTGGCTCCTATAAGGCAAAAGTCAACATGCTGTTTCTGAGAGGTAGTAATATATACCTTCTTAATGTTTCCTAAAACTTTTGACCCTATCAGTTTGAAATTATGGGTCTTCAGACAGTCCTGTTATTTATGGGTTTCTTATCAGCTCAGAATCTGAAGGATGAGTATGTAGGAGTCCTGCACTCTTTATGCTTAGGTTTCTTTGGAATTTGATCATGGTTGTGACTGTGCACATGAAGGTAGCTGCTCATTTATGTCTGATGGATAAAAATAATATTTGCAAATAAACAAATTTTAAAATATAAGTACTATTGGATTCTGTTTTCCTATTTCTAAGATTTTGCCTTCTATCTCCATCCTCTCAGACCTAACTTCAGGGAGTTTGAGCTACTCAAACTCAATACATGGGCCCTAAAATGTGATGAAAACAGAAACCAGAAAAGGAAACCTCTTCTATTCCAATGTTTAAGCACGAAGGAACTTCTATGCAAGGAGAGGTGATCGGGTAAAGTGAGAATGTATAGAGGATGCTTACATGAACAAAAATACAAGAGATGTGCTGAAATGCTGTACAGACAGGGTAGTATCTTTATATTAACAACATGATAACCTCTGTGACAGCAAAAGTCTAAATTAGTGTTTTCCAAAGTATATTCTGCAGGACAATGATTATGTGGAATTTCAAATAAAGTTGAATGAAAAACTAAATGAGGAAGTAGTATTGGGGAAATTGGGTAAGCAGGACCTGCAATGCTCTTCTATGGAGTGCGACACTCCAAAAGTGAGGCTCGAATATGCCACCTTTTCCACACATATTTGACCACATGATTTTAAATAATATTTTTATTGGTGCAATTTTATTATACATAGTGGTGGGATTCATTATGCCATAGTCATACGTGCACATAACAATTTGATCCATCATGTTCCCCAGTACCTTCCCTTGCCCTCACCTTTACCCTCCCTCTAATCCACTTGCTGTTCTCTATTGATCTCCCTTCTATTATTATTATTTCAGTTTGTACATTATGATTATGTGTGTGTGTGTGTGTGCAAGACATATTGGTGGTGTGTTCACACGTGGACATAGCATAACTCAGTAGATTTTGTACTCCTTTATTTCCATGTCCTCCCCTCCTTTGCCCTCAATCCCCTTCCTCTACTCTATCATTCTCCCTGCCATTATTTTTTTCACATCACTATTTTTTAATAGACATTATACAAAAGTCAGGAACCACAGTAAAGGTGAAGTGTCTCACCATTTCACTTGGAGGGTAATGGAATAGATTTCTAAAAATAGGAGCAGACCTGAGGCAAATGGCTGGAATGGCCCAGGTAACTATCCCTGCAGATAAGCAGTTTTGGAATGATTCCACCCACAGGTGCCCCAGAAGCACAGAGCAGCTCTTCTGAAGACCCTCAAGGTTTACTGGCTGTCCCTAATTACAGAAAAACTCATCTACACATTCTTTGTAGAATCTGCATAGCTTATTTGATTTAATTCTTAATAAAATGCCTCTTTCAATTTAAATACAATACACTCACACATGAACTGAGACTACTCTATACCTCCCAACAGGAGTCATTCTTTCAACTGGTATCCAACAGTTGAGCTCATTTTGTTACTGTTGCTGATGTCTTTAATTTTGGTGCCAACTTTCCTATAAAAAGCTGGCTCTCAACCCTATTGACTAGGAGCTAAATAAGAGGATCAAAATGAGGCTCCTCTTTCTAACTCCAGCTTTCGCTTCAAGCATTAACATCCTTACTGTCATTTATTGAGTCTTGCCCTGTGAAAAGCACTTCTGCATAATCTCTTCCCTTTAAACAACCCTCTACAGCAGCCATTATTATGTGCTTTTTCAGGAGAGGAAACTGGAGAGTCTAAGTAACATGCCAAGATCATACAGCTGACCCCCAACTAGCCTATGCTTTAATAGAAGCTGAAGAAAGAGTATGTCAATGGTCCCAAGAGGACAATAAAAAGGAACAGCTCGCCTGATAGTGTATTCATTTGTAAGTACCTAATAAGTTCAAAGTGGCAGCAACTTCTCTTTTTCTGTCTCTCTGGGTTTGGTAAAAATCCTTCTAAATCCTCTATTCTCTTCATTGTTCAAATATGCCAATCTCCTATAAAAATGATCAAATCCAGTATATGCATGTATTAGGATGGATAAGTGAAAAATATCTAAATAACTTTGCAATCAAACCCTTGGACTTATAATTTGGTAACTCAACCATAGAAAAAAAAAAAAAAAAAAAAAATAAAGCCTTAAAGGGTTTTTATGTTTTTATTACCCTGTAATTATATCATTCCTGTGATTGTTTTCTTTTCATGCTGGACTATAAAATGTCGCTGCCTCAACCTGTTCTAAATATCTACATTTGCAGGATTAGGACTAGTGATGTTTTGCCAGTTTCCATGAAAGAGAAGCCAAAAGCACTGAAACCATTTTCTTTGATAGTTAAAGTCCTTCATTAATTTGACACCTGGCTCTCCCAGCTGTATTCTTTTTTTATGGAATTTTTCTGGTCTTTAGATAACAGTACACCCTTCCGTAATGAGAAATGCATTATGAAATTAGTTACTGCACTGATTTTTATACTTTGCTGTTATAACTTACATTGTCTATCCTTATTGTAAATATCAATTTATTAAAAGGTAAGATTATTAAATTGCAAAATAGTTTATTCAAACAATATATTCCTTATCATCTTTCCCCTTGCTAGAAAAATTCTTCATTCCAAAAGCACTATTCACGTGTTCCATATATTTTGTAGTATTCCAAATGCTGCCAAAAATGCATGGAGACCTAATTAAGTCCAGATTTACCAAGATGGATAAATTAGTGGGTGGTAACTATTTCTTTTGCACAAGATTGATTACAGAATTCCTGTAAGTGGCAAGTTTTCAATTTTACCAGGTTTTGAGAAGTTCATTTTATAGTCAGTTTTCAGAACCCTCTGTATTTATATAAATTTAAAAATATTCTACTTTTAAAAAGCTTGGGTTTGTATCTTGAAACAAGAAATTGCTACCAAAACATGTATTAATTTGAAGTGTACACTTCTTTCATCAATTAAAGTATTTTAGACTAAATAAGTATCTAATAGTTTTTATATTATATAAATACTTACGTATATTTTATATATAAGAAATACATAGATTTTTTTTCCCTCTGGCAAGAACCATATAGTACTCATTATTTTAACTTAAGAAAATCCCTAATAAACTATCAGGTTTTTACTTAAGCTAATAAATGGTTATCCTTTGCCTTAGATTTTTTTAAATGATACAAAATATTAAATTGCTAAGAGATACTTCCTGATCATGTTGGCCTCTGGGTTTATCTCTTCTGCCTTGGAAAGGTTCCAGACTGTCCTAGAACTGACCTCGTAATCCAGTATTTTCCAGTCAAAGCAGCATTGTGTAAGAGCATCCCATGGCTCTTCCTTGACCTACATCTCAGCCACTTTCACACTTTCTTCCTTCCTCCCCAATCTGCAGTCCCTACTTTAAGTCTGTAATAAAGTGTTGCTACAGGAATAAGGACCATGAGCTCAATAGGGAAATCAATTCTACTTTCTACATTAGTATGATATGTCTCAAAAGAAGTCCAAAATGATTTGCATCTGAATTCACTTCTGGTGCTTGTTCAAAATGCAGACCACTGGACCCAACCTCAGATATACCAGAACTAAGGGACTGTAACTTCTTCCAGAGTCTATAGCTGCTTTCCAGTTATTTCTTATGCACACTGAAGTTCAAGGACCACTAGATGGCCAGTTGGACTTCACCACACATACTGAAAAAAAAAAAAAAAAAAATTACCTGGGGGACTTCTATAAAGATAGTAAAAGGAGGAGACATTTGAGTCCTTTTTAAGAGAAATTCCATTAAAATATTTATGAAACCATCAAAAACTAAAAATGTGCTCAGAAAAAGCAATAAATAGCAAGAAATAAACATGTATTAGGCTACGTGATATTTTGTATGTGCTTAACCTCAAAGGTTTTACTCCATTTTTCACTTCTAAAGGAGTTACAAGCCCTACTTTGTAATGGGGTTGTGAGACACAAGAGGAGGTTAATGCAGTGTTTGGGTAGTTGAACCTGAAGCACTTTCTGCAAGGGTCCATTCAAATGGAATACATGGATAAAAGCCCACCCCTGACTGTCAGCCCCTTCCCAGGCTTGTTTTTCTACGTAGTATCTTGCCTCCAGCTTTGATTCAGGTTTCCTCATACACATTCACATCACAAATGAAAAATCTATACTAAATAACCAGTGCTGCACAGAACAAAACAAAAATTTTATTTTTAATTGACAATAATAATTGTGCATATTTATGGAATACAGTTATGATATTTCAATATATGTATAATGATCAGATAAGAGTAAATGTTATATCCATCACCCAAACATTTATCATTTCTTTGTCTTGTGTTTAAAATTCCGTCTATTAGCTTTGTTTGTGAAATATATAATTGATTGTTGTCAATCATACTTACCTGACCATGCTACAGAACATTAGATGTTATTCCCCCATCCAACCAAATCCCAGTACCATTAGCAGCCCTCTTTCCACCTCTCTCTTCTCCCACTTCCCAGATTCTGGTCACTCCCAAATCTTCCATTGGATAAAATATATAATCTTCCCTAGCAAAACAAACAAAAAAAGCCACCTATTACAATTTACTGTTAAAAGAGTTTAAATCAGGTTATATTCTTTTATTCCATGTAAATATCACAAAATGACAGCTACCTCTTTCTGATGGAAAAATAAAAGTGAGATCCAGGAGTTTTATACTAAAACTAGGCTAGGTATAAGAAAAATATAGGAGATTTTCTGATTCCTAACATTTTGGAAATATACCACTTGAGTGCTTTTCTACTAAAAAGCAATACATGATGAGAAATTTTTAATATTGAGTTATCTTTTCCCATCAGGTTACAACATATTTTCAGGGATAAGTTCCTGCAAGGGTTGGAGAGGGAAGGAATAATCACTTGAAAGTAAGTTTTTGCTTTTGTTAGTCTTGATGTCTTTTATTTCCTATATGTATACCTCAGAAAAAAAGTATGTAATTTAGTCATATTTTGGGTAAATATTTAACTGATAATACAGTTAAATGCCATTTCTCAGAGGATTCTCTTTGACTCCATGCAGGCTGAATGTGTAAAGCCAGACAATGCACAGAAATGTTTTTCCTGCCAATAAGCTCACTGGAATTCAGTCTGGAAGTCAGCGAAGAAGTTTTCCTGGATGGGATTCAGATCATTCTGATTTACTAATAAGTACAGTTTTACTAAGTAGGTAGGGTAAAAAGCCTACTGCATCTGCCTTTAGAAAAATTCCAATTATTGCCTTCTTTTAAGTTTAATGTAGGTGATCACAGACATTGGATAGGAGTTTGAAAATGTTTTACCCTGTCTCTTGAATTTATTCATTCAACCATGACATATCATGCCAGGGACCATGCTAGAAAAAAATAAAGGTCAGACATCTCATCTTCACCCGCAAAGAAGTTGTTTCCAATCAAGCAGAAAGGTTTATAGCTGCTTTTTTGGAAGTTGCTTCTTCATCTTATAAAGAAATTATTTTGCATTGGTTCTTGGACTTGGATAGAGTTATAGAATATAGTTATATAATATAGAAAGTTATATATACACACATATATGCTCTGCATATGAAGAAATTATATTGTCATTTATTGAATGTTTACTAGATACCAGATCCTATGCTAAGTTTTTTCACATTTTATTTCACATCATCGTCACAATAGAACCCTTTTGCATTGGAGAAAAAGAGCTTTCTCTCCATTTTATAAATTAAGAAACTGAATTTAGAGAAGATAGTCATAAATCACATAAATAATGTCGGCAAAGAGAGGTTCAACCTCCAGCCTTTTTGACTCCAGAGTTGGTGGCTATTGATCTCTCTACTGTCACCTCCTTACTGAATGAAGACAAACATGTGTTATGTCATTTATACAAAGTGATTTTAACTCATATGCAGAATCTTCTCATGAAACTCGTGTGATCTTGACCTTGGTTCTAACAATTGCAGGGTAAGACCGATTCTGGGGTTCTATTATCAGTGGAATGATGTAGAAGGTAAGGAGAAGGAGGAATTTCAAGCTTTGTAAACACTGCATTGAAAGTACATAGTTATAATTATAGGTCTCTCCTAAAAGTTGTGGTGATTTCTAGGACATGATCTTCCTTCTTTCTCAGTTAATGGAGCCTATCATTATGTCATACAAGAGTGGCTGTTCAGTTCCTGATTTTGGAATGAATATTCAAGAAGAAAGGCTGATTGCCAAATCATCCCATAATATTTGTGAAGCCCGGGGCAGAAATGCACATGGAAACCTACAGTTCATAGCTTTCTCCATTCTTTCCCAATTCCAATTCAGTCCTAGACCATAAGGATCCTTGAAACTTGTATGAGATGCCAGCCTATCTGTCCAAGGAGGTCTGTCCATATACCATGTAAATAGACCCTTGCTGGCCACTTCTTAGGTTTGGGACAGTGCACCCTTTAGCAAAATGGGCCAGGGAACATGCTCATGTAGCCCTAGAATGGTGCTGTAGCTAACTTGAAACAGAGAACTCCAGGACCTGTGTCTCAGACCATGGCCTAGAAAAGGGATGCACAGGAACTGGGTAAGCCTGGTGTCCCTTGTTCTCTTAGTCCTTATTGGAAGGCTAGATCAGAGCCCTTCAAAATGCAGGTATCTGAAAGTGGTCCTGGATCTTGTCAAGACCTACTTTATAGAATTAAGAAATTAAAACTTGGACTTTTGATGTGCCTTGTTCAGGCTTGAGAAACTGGAGAGAAGATATGGAACTTGAACCAATGACTTCTAATGTCATATCCAAGACATTTTCCACTGCACTAGTTGTACTGTAATAATTCTATAGGAAACTATTACAGATTATCCAAACTATTCTAAAAACTAAATTCTCAGAGAATTGTCTCTTCAGGTTAAGCAGGTTCCCTCTGGACATCATCAAAAGGTGCACATCAGCTTTCTAACCTCTGAACCTCTGACCTCTAAAGCAAAGAATGGGGCTGATTGAGTGATAGCAAATTTGTAAGGGCTTCTGTCTTCTGTGGAACAGGACTGTCAAAAGTGATGCTTGTTGTGTTGAAAGAAAATTGAAGTTTTGTAAGAGCTGTAACCAGAGACTTCTCCTTATCATGATAGGTCACTTATCCAAGTAGGTTTCCAATCTGGACTGGATTGTGGGAAATGAGCATTTTCTTTTTAGCAAGTGCAAAGACCAAACTGAACACCAAAGAGTTCCTACTATTTTTTATCTCTGGATTCCAATTAATTTCCTATTTAAAGATTAACTTCATTTAGTTAGGTTCTTTCATTTTAAACATGAAGTACATACTAAAAAATGTTTAATATTAGTTTTTCATGTTTCATTTTTATTCATATTGTCAGTGAAACCTCTAAATTGAAGAGGAAGTTAGAGTTCCATACAAATACTTCATCTCAGGCTCTAGGGAAAAAAATAGCTATCTTGATCTAACTAGAAGAACAGTCTATTAATGTGCCTTTTGATTCATAATAAAATACCATTTGTTTTAATAATAATATTTTATTTTCATAATAAAATATGATTTATTTTAACAATAGCATAGATGAAGTGTAATTTTATTTTTAATTGCAGTAAAGGCACACAGCATAAAATTTACCATCTTAACCATTTTCAGTATATATTTCAGTTATGTCAAGTATATTCACATTGTTATGAAACAATCTCTACAATTTTTTATTTTGCAAAATGGAAACTCTGTACTGATTGAAAAATAGCTTTGCATGTCCCCTCCTCCTGTACCTTAGCAATAACCCTTCAACCTTACATCTCTATTAATTTGACTATTCTAGGTACCTCTTATCAGTGGAATCCCACATGTGTGTTTTTTCATGGTTATTTCACTCAGTATAATGTCCTCTAGCTCCATCCTATTGTAGCACACAACAGGATTTTCTTTTTTTAAAGGTTAAGTAACATTCCATTGCACATATATACATATTTATTTATTCATTCCTGGATAGATGTTTAGATTGCTTCCACCTTTTGGCTACTGTGAATAATGCAACTATGAATGTAGGTAGATGAATATCTCCTCACATGTCTCTCTTCAATGTCTTTTATAGGATGAAAATCTGTATGCACAGGGAATTATGTGTTAAAAGTATTCAAATTTAACAAAGGCATATTTATAAAGAAATTTACACTCAAACCTCTTTTAAGCAAAGGCTCTTTCTATGCTAATTAATAAGTTGGTTATTTTAAGTGAGGATGCTTATTTATATCTATCGTGATTTTGTTTGTAAGTATTTGACAGTGATTTTCTCTGGTTAGCTGAAATGAAATTTATTGGAAATCAAATGGGATTTGCCTGTGTCACAAGAACATCCCTAGACATCTTCTTAGAATGTATTCCTAAAAAGTAAAATGTAGTTAAAAATAGGAAGTGTATATGCATAAATATTTATGCTTTCTGCACTCCAAGCTAGAATTTTTGAGTCTTTTATTATCATTATTCATATTATTGTTTCTGTTGAGTTTTTACCAGAAATCAGCACTTTGCACATATTTTTTCTTCAATCTTCACACAATTAGGAAAGGATTTTTTCCCTAAACTGAATAAAATGGGGTTCAAAAAATTTAGGTGATGTTATCCAAGGTTACTTAGCTATGAAGTGGTTAAACAGGAGTCACCACCAAATCCGACTGATTCTGAGCTATTTTTTTATTTTTTAAGTCCATCTAATGGATATAAAATTTTTATTTTGATCTTCTCCTTGATTCTTTCAATGCAAGTGAAGAATGGATATTTATGTTTCAACTCTTAGGAGAGAGATGGCATTTCTCATGTAATTTTATATACCATATGTGTATTTGTGATTCTTTGAGGAGACAGCCATTTAACCTAACAGCTGCCTTAAATATCCAAAGAGAATAAAGATGTTAACAGAATAAAGACAAAGTATTAGGTTTACACTTGGGAAATATGGGTCTAGACTTGTGAACCTAATATACATGCGTGTGTTGCTAACACCACGGCATAAGCAAGCAATAGGTCTGTGTGTGGGCTGGTGCAGGACTTGGGCAAATATTCCTGGCTGCACCATAAATCCCAGCAAGGTGAACTGCATTTCTTGGCCATTTTTCATCTGTTTTCAGCTTATCCTGGAGGCTAGTTGGAAGCTCTCAGGGAGAGTGCTAAGCTTTCAGGCTTCCCTGCCCTTGCAGTCCCTCTGCTTCTGAAAGCTCAAATCTCACCAGCTGAAGTAAGTCATTTTTTCCTTAGGGAACCAAATCCAAACACTGTATCTTCTCTCCTAGCCCGTAATTAAATCTGGCAGGCAGGTCATCGGTGCCACTGGGTCAGGAAAGAGGAAAAAAAGGAAGTGAAAGAAATGGCATTTGTTTCTTGGCTGGCCCTGGTGTTTCTCTGAGAGGTAGGCTCTGGCAGCCACACAGTGGAGTCCCTGTGCCCAGAATACTCGTGCTTGCTCAGGGCATGCCAGCTGGCTCCAAAATGGTTCTTCCCAAGCAAGGGCTTGCTGGCTCACTCAGCACTTGAGACTGAAGCCTTTGCTGGTGGTCTGTTGCTGCCCCAAAAGATATTTCCCTGATCAACGACCTCAGATTATAAAACAGAGGAGTTACTCATACGTTGATATGCATCGGAATCAATTGGAAGGTTTGGTAAGTAAGGACCACTGGATTACACTCAGAAAGTCAAGGGCTGAATGTTTTCTCACTTGAGAAGGAAAAAAAAAAAAAAAAAAAAAAAAGAAAACAGAAGGGTCATGAGTGGGGTGAAGAAAGAGGAGAGAGGAAGAAGGAGGAGGGTTGGGAAAAGGGAGGAACTGCAGAATGAAATTGACCAAATTAGCTAGGTACATATATGAATATACCACAGAAAAGTTCCCTTTTATGTATGCCTGCAAAGCCCCAATTTAAAAAACAATAAACAATAAAAAGAAGACCAGTAGAAGAGAAACAGGGGAGAGAGGAATTGGGGGAAGGAGGAAGTACTAGGGACTCAAGTGAAGCAAACTATATTCCTTGTCATGTATGATTATGTCAAAATGAACCCCGCTATCAAGTATAACTATAAAACACTAAGTAAAAAAAAAAAAAAAAAAAAAATTAAAAAAGCCCACTGGACTCCATTTCCAAGGCTCCTGATTTGTCAGTATTGGCATCAGATCTGCCATTTTAGGTCAGAAGCCATTTTACCTAGGGGGCTCCTAAGTTTTGATTCTGAGGCAATGCCGCTTAGCTTCCCATAAAACATGACTACTGCTAAGAGGTCAACCCCACCCCAGCCTGTGATGCAACCCCTAAGCATGCATCAAAATTCCTATTGCAGGCTATAAAACTGCTCTGTAAGAACCTCCTAGCTGCTACTCTCCCCAGGGGGACAGCCTTATTGGTTGGCCCAAGTGCTACTGACAATAAATCTTTTGTGTGAGATTCCAGTGTGTGGCCTGGTGCTTGGACTCTCTTTGGACTTTGCGCATGTCCTTTCAGTTAGCCTAAAAATAAGTTTACATCGTAAAATGGCTAAGTTAAGCTAATTAGCATACATATTGTCTCACTTATATTTTTTTGTGGTAAAAATATTTAGTATCTTTAATATCTACTCTCTCAGCAATTTCCAAGAATATAATACATTGCTAGTAGTTCTAGTCATCAAACTACAATATAGATTTCTCGAACTTATTTCTCTTATCTAACTGAGGTTTTGTATTCTTTGATGAGCATTTCTCCAACCCAGGCTCTTCTCCCTAGTCCCTGGCAACCACCATTTTATCTCTATTTTGTAAGTTCAACTCTTTTGGATCCTGTATAAAAATGAGATCATGCAGTATTTGTCTTTCTGTGTCTGGCTTACTTGACTTAACACAATATCCTCCAGGTTCATCCAAGTTGTCACAAGTGAAGGAATTTCCTTCCTGTTCAAGCCTGAATGGTATTCCATTATATATGTGCCTGAGCATGTGGTGCACGCACACACGCACACGCGCACGCACACGCGCACGCACACACGCACCCCTCACATTTTCTTTGTCCATTCATTTGTTAATAGACCCTTGGTTTATCTCCATGTCTTGGCTGTTATAAAAGTGCTGCAGGGCATATGGAAATGCAAAGTCTCTCCAACATACTGATCTCATTTTTCTTAGATGCATACCCAGCACCCAGCAGTGGGGTTGCTGAATCAAGTTAGTTCTATTTTTAATTTTTGGAGAAAACTCCATACTATTTTTCATAATGCAGCCCCAAGGATGTGCATTTCTAACAAACTCCCAAAAGATGCAGATGTTGCTGCTCCACAGCCACAAAATATTACAGATGATCAAAGGGTGATCCCTTTTTATCTCCGCTGCTTAGGATATCAGGTTCTAATTTTAATGTTAACCATGACCATTATGTTAACTCTTATGGTTATCACATCTGTATTCTTCTTATCCCTATTGCTTATTTTCCATTTCTATTTTTCACTCTTATTATATTATGACTTTTATGGAACAGGGAGAGTGTTTACTAAGTTCCATGACTAGAAATAAGTAGGATTTCTTTATCTATCCTACCAAGTAATTAGAATTAAGATAGATGTAAGTTTTATTCTCTTGTAAAATTTAATAAGCAGACAGAATCCTGGGCAAAGGCCCACAAGGTGATTCTTGAATAACATGTGCTCCAAGGAAAAAGAAATACTGGAATTAAAGAGGTCAATGCCTCCCACAATAATGTGGGGACCAAATGCAGTTCCTGTGTCTGAGAAAGTATTTCCCTGATTCTGTCTCACCTGGGTTTGGTTTAGGTCCAAATGTCTGGTTGTCAGCTCACTGGGCTGTGATTTGGACTTTTATCTGTCCTGTTTGGGCAGGAAGAAAAACAGAGAAAGTGAAAAGGATGTGGTTTGTGTCACCACACTTTATCTCAAGGTTTATGCCCCATGTTTAGGGTATGTAGGTTACATACCCTACAAGGTACAAGGAAGAATGAGAACATGAGTCAGAGGCCCTGATGATACACTTCCTCCTAGTAAAAAAGAGATGTGTGTATCGACCCACATTTCACTAACCCTGCCTTACTATCATTTGTCAAAGTCCAGTTAAGAACCTTGTATTTATATATTTAGTTATTTAGAATAATTTGTATTCTATCAGTAAGGTTTCCCATAGTCTTCAACATAGTTGAGGTAGGGTATTTTCTACACTGAACACTGATCCTAAAATCTTTATTTCTTAACCAGCTATATCTCTCCCAAAGAAAACTAAGTAGAATGCAAATAGACATAATGTTAGATAATCTTAAATCCTCTATGACCTAAAAGATTAAAAATAAACCCTTTCAAATAGTGTCATTTTATTAGTAATGCATTTCTTACCATATGCCTCAGAGATTACTGTGAGCACACTAGTGAACTTGGACTCTCCTTTGAGTCATCAACTTTGATTATTTATTTTATCACATCATTTTGATTTTGATTATTTGATTATTTATTTGATCACATCATTTTGATGGAAAATTCTTTTCATCATGTGTGGACTTTTTGATCTTCATTTCTTCTCTGCCTTCTTATTTTTCTGAAAATTGTAACTTATATACTTTGAACTTTATAAAACACAAAATCCTTCTAAGGTTGACTGATCCTTATGGAGCAGTTTGGAGAATAAGGAAGAGTTTATTCTTGGAGAATAAGGAAGAATCATTAGAAAGGGTGATTTTGAATAAGGTTCATCTTCTGCCGTCCAGAGATACTGATCTGTTGCCTTTTCTAAATAATTTACTCTAAAGTGAGACAGAGAAAACCCACCTGGTTGAAAGACAGAGAAGATAGATATATCTACATCTATGGGGGTAGGGGTTAATGAGCATCTGCTATTTTATAAAAGATAAAATGAAAGTAAAAGATAATTAAAGACAGTGCTTGTTACACATCAAAAATAAATTTTTTTCTTTTTTCAAAGTCTGCAATACAAATTAAAATTATTAATGTCAAATAGTAAATAGTAAATGCCAAATAGTAATTTGTGCCCAAATTATTTCATTAAACAAAACAATGCCTTTGTGCCAAAGTCTCTCCTGCTTTGAAAAGGTTAGAATTTAACTCTTTCACACAATACAATAAGTATTTATCATGAATATGTTTATCTCTGCTATGGTAGACTCTGATGCAAGATATGAAAAAATAAAATACAATTCTATTTGTAAAGTTCACAACCTGAAAAAGAACAGATTTGGAGAGAGGAAAAAAAATACTTATGAAATGAAACAAATGGGGTTCTTGCCAGAGTAGAGGTGAAAACTGACAAGAAGTAGTCAATGGGGTAGACGGAGAATCAGTTATTGTCACTAAGACACAGAGGATTTTAAGAAATCATTAGTCTGTGGTGCCCAATATTGCAGAAAGGGTGAAAAGAATAAGAGCTCAGAGTAGAACTCTGGAATTTGGAACCACAGGTCACTACTGTCCTTAAGCAAAGCACTCTCATAAGCCAGTTAGATCTGAAGTCATGTGTAGCAGTTGAGAGTGAACTGGTAGTGAGAAATGCAAGCTATTTTTTTAACCAGTAGACAAGAAAAAATGAAATGGTAATGTTTGTAAGATAACAGATTTGAGGAAAAGTATTATAGGCTGGATAAAAGGGGAAAGAGTCACAAGAAGTAGAATTTGAAGACTTAAATGTTAGCGAATGTTAGAGAAAATCAAGTCCTTAAAGTTGGATATGTAAACTTGGAGGAAATGCAGGGGAGAGGAAGTCTCTGTCAGAAATTGAAGGCGAAGGGTGGAGCTGGTAAGAGGCAAAAGGAAACACAGATCCAAAGATATTTGAGGTGAAAAGAAGAGATGCTAAAGGAACTTATAAAGGCCTCAGCTTTCTAAGCAATGTTGGAGTGAAGAATCTGCAAGGACCATGAGTTCTTATGGAGAGAGAAAGAGCTGCTTAGGTCTAGAAAAATTAGCACTTCACCATACTTCTTTTGAACAATAGTGAGCATAGTGCTGATGTCAGGAAGCGTGGACTTGTGAGTACCTAAGGCTTGTTTTCAAATAATTGAATATAAGAAAAACTTAGAGATAAACTTGGCATAGAAAAATAAAGGAAATGAGTGAGCCAAAACATAGGAATATAAATAATTCAACACTTTACCTCTGAATACATATTGCACTATGATAAGAAAAATGGCCACACACAGGGCCAGAAGACAGCTGTGACAAGCTTGGATGGAAAATAGCATAAAATAGCATTGCTATAGCAATGGGGTCAAGTTAATTTTGGGGCGAGAGTGTTGGATTCAGTATCTTCCAATTTTCTTCAAAATCTAAAATTTTACATTGAATTATACTTTAGAAGAGAAAATTGAAAATTAAATGGGGACATGATCATGGAAAATGGTCTCCAGGCAACAGTGAGCTTAGAAATACAACCCCTCTTATGAGAGCTGAGAATGAAGGGATTGTTATTTGCAGTTGTACAAAAGCAATGCAGTCGATAGTGACTAGATGTGCATGGTTGTGGTCCAATAAGACTTTATTTATGAACAAGGAAATTTAAATTTCACACAATTTTGTGTCATGAAATATTGTTTTCCTTTTACATTTGCTTAAACCATTTAACACTATTAAAGCCATTCTTAGTTTTCTGGTCATATACACAACCAGGCTGAAGTTAGCTGGTCACAGTTTTTCAACCTCTGGGCCAAAGCAACAAAATAGAAGGTATTTCTATGTGCCAAAACACTGGAAATAAAAACAAGAAACAATTCAAGGATCAAGAGATTTTTATTGCAGAACAACTGAGTTCAAAAAAGCCTGCAAAAAGGACCTTGAGAACAGTGGATAGATTATCTACAACTGAATCATGATTTTTAAAAGTAAGTAAATATGCCTTCCAAACTATTTGGTAGGGAAGGGAAATGGAAGTTCACTGGGCTTAGAAAAGTGATGTTTTGGAAATTATCTGCAGGCATGTCCTTAAGGGGGTATGAGCTAAAGACTTCTGGAATAACAGGGTCCATAATGAAGGCTTGTTAACTACAGAACAGATCACTTAGTGATAAATCAGTTGTTACTGTGATACAATCAGGTCCACCCTCCGTTTGAGTCTGTGGTAACCAGGACCTGAGAAATGATGAATGCATCTCCTGCCTCTACTTGGACAAGCCACAGAGGCTACAGCCCTGGATCAAGGTGCCTCATTTGTTGACAGAAATCATGAATGGGGTAGGGTAAGGGATTTCGATTCCAAAGGCTGGAGCCTCCTTAGGGACTTGCTAGCAAATTTTGATTGAAATAACACAAAATAGAAGTCAATTTTGCTTGACATCTAAAGCAGGTTTCTGTCTCTAATTCACTTTGATGTCTTACAAAGGCAATAGAACAAGTACCACATGTGTTTTGCCAGCCATTCAAACACATATTTTTAATTAACTCCTCCACAGCATTCCCCGCCAGGAAGTCCTATTATCTCCATTCCACAAAGAACATCTAGGCTTGCAAAGTTTTAGTACCTTGTCCATATTTACAGAGTTCCTACTACAGAATTCATACCTGGTCCTGTTTGACTCCAAAACTTATGCCCTCATACAAAACCGTACTGACTCATTGAGCTTCAGTGTGCTCATGCGTAAAGAAAGGAGTGCTACCTAATGATTTCTGATGTCCTTTTGGTCTTCAGCACTCTAATTTTACACATGTGAGACATGATGACCTTTAGAAAATAGAGGAATGGAAATATCCCATACGCCTTACCTTGTGATACTATTTTCCTTCTAACTTAATGTCATCTTCTGAGATTATACAAATGTTCAAATCAAAGTTATAGGAAGATGGTACTTGTATAGAGCAAGACCAACGCCATATTGTGTGAGGAGTGTATTATCTGAGTGATGTGTTACTTGACTGTAGTGTGATGTCATACGCAAATGAGCGAACCCTAAGCTGGTGTAGACGATATGCTGATACGCAAATAAGCGAACCCTAGCTGGAGTGCTGTGATATGAGTGCGGGGATTTTCCCCTTAAGTGTATAAAAAAACCCCAGACGGTTGAAGGAGGCAGAGCATTCACCATCACTGCGCTGATGGCCACTCTGCTCTCCAACAACTCTGCGTCTGGAGGAACTGTGTGACCCGAGTGACAGCATCAGTAAAAAGCCTTGGAGCACCAGCTCGCTGTGGTGAGTCGTTTGTGTCTTCCTGTTAGGGCCCCGCTAACTGTGACATCGTCCCAGAATGAACCAGGCAGGTCACGTTGGAGGAGTCAACCCGGCTGCTCGCAACAGTACTTTAGATTTGGAACCAAAAAGTATGTGCATTATCCAAATAAGATGAATGCTGAGTATTCATTTTCCCCATACCTTAAAAAAATCCTTAGAACTAAAATAAAATTATACAGTGTGATAAGAATCATGTCAGTTACTGAAATTAGGAGATAAAATCTTACTAGTCAGGTTTCAAATCTCACACATTTCTTTTAACTGACAAATAAAGAAGCCTAGTTGTCAAGAAGTGATTTTCTTGTTTCATTCTGCTGCTTTGTACTTTGATTGAAAGCTTTAATCTTGTCAAAATATTTCCCACACAGTCACAGGGTAGAAAGATGGAACCAGAGGCAGGAGGAATGAACCAGGTTGAGCACTCATCTCCAGTGAGGGGTGACCAAGTGCGATGACAGACCAGGAAAACTTCCACACTGAAATGTGATTCTAAACAAAATGATCAAAAAATTAACTTGACTTGAGAGGCAACCATCCTTTTAAAAAATTCCTACATTGACAATTACTAGTATCATAATGGTACTTATTATCATTCATATTTCTAATATATGAGGAATTATGTGATAATTATTATACATATTTTCCATAAATGTGATCTTTAAAAGGGGAAATGTAGGCTTTATATTTGAAGAGAGAGAGAGAGAGAGAGAGAGAGAGAGAGAGAGAGAGAGAGAGA
>JAJEJO010002178.1:175916-296263 GCA_020662805.1 Glaucomys volans
GGAGGGAGGGAGGGAAGGGGAAAAGAGAAAGAAAGAAGGAGGGAGGGAGGAACAGTTTGCCCACTTCTCAGTTTTCAAAGTATTTGGATTTCCTCCTTCATTACTAGTTGAGTCTTGTCTTTGTAAGTGAAATTACTTGTACTGAAACCAATTAAACTCTTACAATGGGGTATTGTTGACATTGTTGTTGTTTTACAAAAAGAGGCATTTTTCTTTTCCATTGCTTGTGAGTACAAAATCTATTAGGAGTTTGAACCAATCAAGAGATTAGACAGGAAATTCTCATGGTGCTCTGCCCTCAGCTGTATTCTCATGCATCTCCTTGTGACCCCAAAACATAACTCAGAGTCATTCTTTAGTTACTACTATATCATGGAGCTAAGTAACATTAAAGAGCATCATTTTGTGATGTTTGAAACAATTCAAAACAAAATAACCATACATTCTGACATTTTATTAAAAATTGAAATTTAGCATGAAACATCAAAATGTAAAGAGGAAATATTTTCTTCTTTCCTTGGTGTAAATAGGCTAGAGATTGTTATCACTGATAATATTTAAACAGATATTTAAGTAGCTATTTTATTTATACCTTAAAAACATTGAAAGGATTTAGCTCATGTCTATTTGAATTCAAAGATAGTATTCCATCGCAAAAAAAGAGCCTAATTTGTTAAATTCTCCTCTCCTACTGTTATACTCCCCCAAAAGATTCTCGAGTGCCATCAGGAGAGAGAGTCAGACCTACCCTAATCCCTCCCCTCCCTATAGCCCCACCCTAATCCCTTCCTGCGCCCCATAAATGCTTGCAACAAAAAAACTACCGCACGATTCCCTGGCACCCTGCTTTTAGGTGTAAGGGTGGTCGTTGCTGACCAGCTAAAATAAAGGCTTCTTTTGGCTTTACATGAATGGCTTGGATGACCTTATTTTCTTTGGGTACAACATTTGGAGGTCCCACCAAGATTTTGATTTCTCCAATCCCTCACGACTAAATTGGCCTCCTGTGATGGTTGCCTGGGAGCCTCCACCCTGAGTAGAGGGGAGCTCCTGAGAGACGTGCCTCAGCCTCACTCTTGGGGGGACCCCAGCCCATCTTCAGGATGCTCTTCTGGATGAAGCCATGTGATATCCTGTCTGTTTCAGTGAGTCGGCTATCCGTATCTGGGGACATGGTTAGACTGGACCCAGTCACTTATACCAGTCCCAGGTTAGGGCAAGATGTCGCTCCTGTCACCTGGTAGGCCTCCCATGAGGCCTAGTCTAGTGGATTTCCCCTCATGGGGTCCAGTCTAGAGAGCCTGCTCCGCTAGGCTGCTGGGTGGCCTCCCTGTGGAGCCTAATCTGGTCATTGTCTGTCTGTCTATATTGTCTTGTTAGTCTGGTGGGCCCCAAGAACACACCACTCCCATCCCCTGCCCCCACCTGCGAGTGGAGGCCAAAGAGGAGGGAAAAAAGTGAAAGAGCTGCCGTGAGGTTCTGGTGGGGTCCTGTGTGCCTGGCGGGGAGAGAGGAGGATGCCAGGGAGGTGCTACTAACACCCCGAGCTGTGCCCCTCCCCCGCATCTTTTTCTGGGCCACGGCCACCCCGCTGCCCTCTGGTGAGCTGTCTCCCTCCGGTGAGCTGTCTCACTCCAAACGAGGCCTGGGGTCGTGTTGCCACCTGCCTGCAATCAGGTGGGCGGTGCGTGGGTGCGACCATGTGGCCTAACGAGCTCTGACCCGGGGGTCGACCACAGCGTTGGTGTCACCTGAGGCAAAGTGTGTATGTGGAGGAGAGAGTGTTGGTCTGTGTCTGGGGTCCCACTGTCGGCCCTCCGGCGGTAGCGGGCCCTTGTGGGCCAGACCCTCTTCTCCCTGCTGCCACCTCTCCTAGAGGCCCCTAGCAGCCTGCAGGGCCCGAGCCTGCCCACTCGGGAAGGCCGTCATCGCCTACGTCTGCCCCGCCGGGGTGGGGCTCATGCCATGGGAAGGCACAGGAGTTGGCCACACCCCAGGGATGCGTGCTCTGGCCTTGAGCCTTGGGAGGCTTGCCAGCACAGCGCCCATGAGCGGTGGAGCGCGGGGACACCCGCCGTGGCTGGGCGATCCACGGGAGGGGCCCAACTCGTGTCCAGAGTCGCCTCCACTGCTGGCCCCCTGGGTGTCCAGGCCATTTGTGTTTTCTGTGTCTTTTTCCTTGCTTTCTGTGTCGCATCTCTTCAGGACAGTCTACTATGGGACAAAGTCAGTCAACCACATGCCCCACTGTTCTAACTTGGTTTTTTTAGATCATTTTCAGGACTTCCAAGAACGTGGCATTGACTATGGAGCTTCTGTTAGGTAACTCCGCCAAAGTCATTTCCTAATCCCAGCACCGAGGGAGGGGGAAAATGGCTGTCCCCCCCACCCCCCCTCACCCACCCTCTCACCCTCCCAGAACCAGGTCCAACCCCCCCAGTGTTACAGCACCCCCACAGCGAATTGTTTTGCAATATGTAAATGACATGTGCCTCCATCCAGGAGGAATAACAAAAGCCCGTCATTCAAAACCTGTCCTGATAAAAATGGTTAAAATGCCTGAGACCTCAGGTTTCTGCTGGAATCAGATCTCAAGTAGAACTTAACATTGAAATGATAATAGAGGAAGCCAAAAGCCCAGTAGGAGACCAATTTCCAAGAAAAAAAAAAAAGGAGTCAACAGATTGGAAAGGGAAAACAGAAGGTTCTAGGTATGAAAATATATTCAGTAAAAGGAAAAAAGAAAATATTTCTGGGTAAGAAAGTCTTTGTGTAAGTAAAGGGCAAATTCCAACAAGTTTTTATGTAACTAAGTGGTTATATGTATGTGAGAGCATCAATTAGAAACTGTTCAAGGTTTTTCCCTAAGGTCAAATATTAATGGGCTGATATAAACCAAAGTGTAATCAATATGTTAAAATTACAAGGATTTCTTTAAAAACATTAATTTCTTAACATTGTGTCTGTTCAATTTTGTTCTTTGGAACAATTGGTCTTGGAGATTGGGGTTTATACTATTGTGGTTAAATAACTGGTGGGGTTTTGTGCTACATTGCAGAGCCTAGGTTTTTCTTGAAAAACTAGGTTTGGTTGCTCTTCTTTGTATATTAATGTGTCCGTGCCTTCCAGGTGCACAAGTCTTTAGAGCAGAGGATTTATCAAGCTGCGGTTCTCCAAATTAACCTTATCTGTGTTGGTAATTTCAAACGTATAAGAATAGCAAACTATCAAAAGAAACTGCCGGAGTCAGAAATTTTTAGTCAGTTTAAGGGCTACAGATCTTCCTGAGCTGCACAGGTAGGCTTAATTTATGTTTGCTAGTATGAATTATCTAACATTAAAGTTCCCAAATAAAGGCCTCAACTTCTCCAGCCTTTGATAGGCCTTGTTATGGGAACAACTTCTCAGTTCTTCCACCTGGTGAGAGATTGACTTCTATCATGTCATGATATTCATTGACATGTTCCAGATGCTGCAACATTTATTCTGTATTAATCTCATTTTGGTATTTATGTCTTTTTGTTTCTCTCTCATAGAAGCACCCACCTCCAGATGACTTTACAACCTGCTCTTCCCAAGCAGACTTCTACCCCTCATTGACCAGATTTCTAAAAGGAACTTCAAACTGCTTTCCCCACTCCACTCCCTTCCAGCTCAGAAGGAGCCAGAGTTGTCGTCACCCCCTCGCCTTACAGCAGTGAAAAGTTCCTAATTGAGGACAGGCAGTTAATGTAGAATAAGAAATCTGGTCAAATTGAGGAATGGAACCCATCAGAGTCTGGGAAGTTGGAAACTGAAAATCCACTAGTTTCCTAAACAAGGATTTGTTAGTGTGGATAAGACCAGTGGGGAATGTTATACTCCCCAAAAAGATTCTTGAGTGCCATCAGGAGAGAGAGAATCAGCCCTATCCTAATCCCTCCCCTCCCTATAGCCCCACCCTAATCCCTTCCCGCACCCCATAAATGCTGGCAACAAAAGAACTAATACACAATTCCCCAGCACACCGCTTTTATGTGTAAGAGTGGTCATTGCTGACCAACTAAAATAAAGGCTTCTTTTGGCTTTACGTGATTGCTTGGGTGACCTTATTTTTTTCCGGTACAACACTACAGCCAACCAAGCCACGAGCTGAAGACCAGACTTGCTTAAACCGGAATGAAGTGAATAGACTCCATGAGGCTGTACAGGGAACCTGAGTGCTTTTGCTCTGTTGCATATGGAGGGAGGCGGACAGTCACATGAACAGCTTTCTTTATTTTCTTCCATACTCACCTCAAATAAGGGATCTTACCTTAGACCAAAATTTCAGAGCATAGCTCTGGGTTGACTTGGGTTCTAGGAGATAAAATCTTACTAGTCAGGTTTCAAATCTGACACATTTCTTTTAACTGAAAAATAATGAAGCTCAGTCGTCGAGAAGTGATTTCCTTGTTTCACTCTGCTGCTTTGTCAAGAAGTCAATTCTCTGAAATATTTGGGAAATAAGCTTTCTTGACCTGTGTAAAAACTTAGTAGATCACTGAATAACACCTGAGAGGCTACTAAATAAATATTTTCTGCACTTTCTGCTTCTTTACTTTATTCAAGTTAATCTATCTTCCATAGATAAGGTTAGTTAAATTAGCCTTAAAGGGTACAAATCAGTCTAAATCCCTGAACATCTTAAGAATATGTATAAATGACTAATAATTATGACTTACTCTCTGTCTTTCATTCCTACTTGCTTAGTCAGTTGTGATTAAACCTTAATCAACTTGGAACACAGTTATTGTAAATACCATAGATAAATATACTAAATTAAACACTGAATGAAGCATGAATCGCTGCATGATTTTTATCAAAAAGGCAAGGTATAACTTATCTCTTTCTTTCTCTTAAATAAATGACCTGAATACCATGCTTCACCCACCTTAAGATTGCGTCCAAAATGTGTCATCCTGCTAGTCCATATTTTTCTATCCAGTCATCCTAATTATATTCTTTGTATGAATCCTCTAATTTTCATTTTTTTTTCAACATGGGTCAGAACAAATCTTAGAGTTTTTACTCTTTGTGACACCAGTAAAAATGTTGGATTCAGTTTTGAGGGTTTTTTTTTTTTAATCATCTAGTAAAGTAACATAAGTTGAACAATGGGATTGCCAGGCAATTTTTTTTATCAGTGGTGTTTGAAGACTGGTTTCAGTTTGCAAAAGCAATTCATAATTGCAAATCATGCCTTTTCCTGATTGCTTGGAAGAATTTCTCAAGTTTCTGATTTTCTGAGCAATATGGTGTTTATAATAAATCCCTTACAAGACTAGGACAGACGCAAATTTTCTTAAATGAAAGTATTTTTCTCTATTATTTACCCTCTGATGATAATGGTTTCCATGGCTTCTTTTAAACATTCCAGGAGCGAAATATGAGTGGCATAAAGCAAAATTGTGGTAACAAAGGATAAGATGATGTTACAAAGGAGTATACTAACATCAATCCTGAATTTATCTGCAGATTCTGGACTCTGTAGAAGAGTTCTGTGTGAAAAGTCTATGTAACTTTAAACTTCAGTACTTTTTGTTTCATTTTTCCCCAGAATGAAAATAAAGGCTGGAAGGTCAGCCACTTCTGAGTACAATCAGGACTTAAGAAAACAGAATTAAATTTATACTTATAATGCTCTAAGATTGAAGTCAAAGATGCCTCTATTCTATAAATGTTTTTATTGTCTCAATCAAGATATTTTTCATTCCCTCAGGGTCATTTTTATTGATTGTATACTTAAAGAGTTTTTAGTCTAATCATTTTAAATGCATTGAAATTTTTTCTTTTCCTCTTTTTGTTTATTTGTTGCCAAAAAGCACAAAAATTGGAAAAGAAAATTTAAGGAAATCTCATGTATAGCCCCCAATTATAAGTTTTGGTGATAAAAACACAATGTTGCTGAAACATGTCATAAATGAATTGCATTTCTCTGAGAGAGAACTGGATATATATATATATATATATATATATATATATACATACATATATATTAATAAAATGAATTACAAAGTTCTGAATTAACCCTCTTCAAAGACAACTTCAGCATAAATTTCAAAACTTTTAATAACAATATTTAAACTTCAAAGTTTTAATAACAACATCACAATTACACACTTTAAAAAGTACACTTTTTGTTTTACTTATACACATACCTTTTAATAGCATGTTGCTATTTTTCTTCTTCAAATGATTTCTAATCTGGTTATTTGTCTTGAGTTTTTCTAACTTTTAAAAGAAATTGGAGAAGAACCAACCTATTTAATCTGGTAAATACCGAAGTTACAATCTGTAGTGGTGTGGGAAGGTGGAGAATTTGTAGGCAGAAAGACTACCAAGCATCCAGGCTCATCTGGGCCCTGAATATCTAAGAGGCTATCCCAGGGTCTGGCAGCATGCAGATGCGAGTGTGCTCCTTCAACAATTACTGAACTCATTCCTGGAAAATCCAAAGCACGTCAAGATTTCTCCATGGAGCCTTATGCAGCCAGGAAACTGAGAGCAGTGGTTTTCAAACATTCCCTAATGAAACTGGAAAAATCCTGTAAATTCTTGTTTAAGTTGACATCTAACTTTTATTTTGAAAATGTAATGATTACAAATTATGTAATTTCCAGTTTATTTTATTTATTTATCTTTGAAGTTTTAAGTTGACAGAGAATGCTACATTTTGTGTGTGCAAACAACATGATGTTTTGATGTATACATATATTGTGGAATGGTTAATTGTAACTAACAAATACATTACCTCATACAGTTATTATTTTGTGGTGAAAGTCCAACTTATTTTAGGGTTAATCTTTTAAAATAAAATTGTTCTGTAAGTTTTAAGTTCCCTGTCATCAACAGTCTAAAAATATAGCAATTCTGCTGGATGCAGTGGTCCATTGTGGAAATCTCAGCAACTCTGGAGACTAAAGCAGGAGGATTCCAAGTTTGAGGTCAGCCTGGGTAGCTTAGTGGGACTATCTCAAAATAAAATAAAATAAAAAGGACTGGTGATGTAGCTCAGTGGTAGAATGCCTGTGGATTCAGAAGAAAAATAAAAAGAAAAATAACAATTACTCTTAAAAACGTGAATTTTTGTATCTTCCTTTTATATATTGAGCTAATTTTTCCATTTCCCTTTCTCAGCAGATTTTATACTAATTTCATGTACTTTTATTCATATAATTTTATTTTATTTTATTCTTAAATGTCTTCTATTAATGACCCTATTGTTCTTCTATGCAGCAAAACTGTAAATTAAATTTTAAATTTTTCTAATAAGTCATAAATGTTTAAAAACATTTATCTCAAGTAATAAAATTATTAGTAATAAATAGATCAGAAAAATAGATATTTTGAGTTATGTTTAATATAATTATGTTTCTATTAAAATATTAATGAATATGTATTCAATTAAAAATAATAAGTATCTCACTGAGATGAATGTGGCTTGGGTTTTTCCCCATAGGTCTTCATATGAGTGCTACTTATTGCTAGAATGAGTTAAAGTTTAGTATTAATTCTAGTTTTTCATTTTAGTTGGGATAAATGTTAAAAAGAAGTCTTTTTTGTAGATGAAAATAGTCTTTTATTATAGTTATAACTCACAATTTTTATTGTACAATGTTTGTTGTGCCAAAAAATACATATTGATATATCATAAAAAATATGCTTAAAGCTTTATCCACTAAAATTTTGTTTAGCACAACTTCATTTTTGTTGAAAGCAAAAAGTTAGAGACTTTTGACTTGTTTCCCAGATATGAAGTTCTTTCCCTCTTCCACACCTATACCAGCACTCACAGAACCACCATTTACCCGTGTATTTGGGGTTGTTGCTGACTTCAAGGCATAGGATTGCAGGTAGGAGAAAAGCATGACTTTCTTTCATAAGGAGGCAAACGCATGATTATGCAGAGGGCTGCCTTAATCACAAATCCTTTTTTTTCTTTATGAGCTTTATAGTATACAAAATACTTGGGTTCATCCTGACAAACTCATATATGCATGCAGTTTTATTTCAGCTAATGATCCTCCTCTTTTCCCTCCCATCTTTCCTCCCCTCTCCCTTTCTCCTTTCTCTACTCTGCTAGACTTCCTTTCATTCATCTATTTATTTATATTTGATTGATTCTTTTTACTTATGCATAAAGGTGAAATTCCCTGCAGTATATTTATATAGCACATAACGTGATTTTTTAAAGAATTCATTCTGCATTGCCTCTTGATCTTCTACATTACCCATCTTCCCTGCATCTTTATGTTATCCTATCCTTCCCTCCCACTTCCCTTTATTTTACTCTAGCTTCCACATATGAAAGACAACATTTGACTTTTGAGTTTCTGAGTTTGGCTTATTTCATTTAACATGATATTCTCTATTTCCATTCATTTACTGACAAATGCCATAATTTCATTCGGAGTAGAACTCCACTTTTTATATATACCACAATTTCTTAATCCATTCTCCTATTGACAGGGACCTGGACTGATTCCATAATTTAGCTATTATGAATTGTGCTACTATAAACATTGAGGTGGCTGTATCACTATAGTATGATAAGATTAGATCTTTGGGAAAATAACAAAAGAGTGGGATAGCTGGGTCATATGGTGGTTCCCTCCCTAGTGTTTTGAGGAATCTCCATATTGCTTTTCTGAGCACCACAAATTCTTTTTTAGGGAAGAATTCATGGGAAAGGTATTACTCTAAAAACCTCCTCAACACTATCCATGCCCTGGGAAAGTCTTTGTGAACCCCCATAGGAATCCTTTAGTTGAGGACCACTGTCATAAAACACTTGTGGTCCCTCTGTGGCCTGGGAATTGTTGAAGGACACATAAATAGGAAGATGGACAGTTTTCATTGCTTTGCTACTGATGGTTTTACTTTAATATTTTAGTTGTTATTTCTTACAGCCTTACCAAATAGATGCGTAACACAAATAAGTGTGGTTAGAAGGACAACCTACTAATTTTAATAATTAAAGCATGGTTTCAACTGTTAGCTCTGTTCCTAACTGGCTGTGTACCTCTAGAAAACATCACTACTACTCTAGACCTTCTTATTTAAAGGCTATGTGATAACAGTATTTCCCAAAGATAAATGACATGATTTGAGGTGGTACATATACAAACTTGTTATCTATTTCTTTTATTGTTTATCAGGAAAAAATATTCAAAATAACTAAATCCATAATCCTTGGATATAGTTTTTTAGAAAGTATCTAAAGTGGATATCTTAGTTTTCATTTTTTAAAGAGAATCAATTTATAAGGAAAAAAATCAAATAATTTTTTATGTGAAAAATCTATGGCTGGGTGCAGTGGTGCATGCGTGTAATCCCAGCAGCCCAGGAGGCTGAGGCAGGAAGATCACAAGTTCAAGGTCAGTGTCAGCAACTTAGTGAAGCCCTAAGCAACCCAGTTAAACCCTATCTCTAAATAAAATTTTTAAAAAGGGATGGGTGCTGGAGGTGTGGCTCAGTGGTTAAGTGCCCCTGGGTTCAATCACTGGCACCAAAAAAAAAAAAAAAAAAAATCCATGAATGTGAAATTTGAGAAATGCTAAAATAGTTATGATAGCTGTTGTTCCATCAAGGTCCAGTTTTACATGATTTTATGAAAAGCATTAGAAAGAAAAAAAGAAAAAAGAGGAAGAAAGGAGGAACAAGGGAGGATGGGAGGAAGGGACATTCAGAAGGGTATGTATTTCTGTGTAGGCTCATAAAATGCCATGGTCATGGATGGAATATATCAACCCCAAAAAGAAACTCCAAAAGGCAAGTTCAGGCAAATTATTCAGCTAAGCACTCATAGATATGAAGCAGAATACCAATTATGCAAGTCAGGCTTTCTTAACCCTGTCAGCATGAGCTAAAAACCTTCACCATGTCTACATAGCCAAGTGATGTGGAAATTTGATGTAATTACCCAGGAAAGGCAGGCAAATAAAACTTACCACAGACTTAGAGGACTGAGTTTCATAGGTACATCTACGATCTTTTCTGATCAAATTATCCAATTAATCTATTGATCTCCTTCTCACGTGGCCTATGTTGACACAGCCAATCCAAGTGCTGGACTTACACTTATAAGAGCTTCCTGAGAATAACACTTTATTGTTGAAGTGTGGGGTTTTTCAGATTAGTAAAGAAGTTCAACCTTTAAAGAGGCTATTCATTATTCACAGTTAAAGAATAGATTAAATTAACGAGTATTAATGTAGGCAATTTTCTAAACCTTGTACATCTTCGCTATAATGTGTCAATGTATCCGGTTAGTGATATTAAAATATTTAAGCTTCATTTTTTCTTTTGGTATATTCAATTTCTCTGAAAAACAAATTTAGTAAGATATCAAGAAAAAGATCTAACTTTCATTCTTCTTTCCCATATCCTGATCCTTCCTTTAAAACGAATGAAGCAGGCTGGGTGGGGTGGTGCACACCTGTAATCCCAGTGGCTCAGGAGGCTGAGGCAGGAGGATGGAGAGTTCAAAGCCAGCCTCAGCAACAGCGAGGCACTAAGCAACTCAGTGAGACACTGTGTCTAAATAAAATACAAAATAGGGTTGGGGCTGGGGCTCAGTGGTTGAGTGCCCCTGAGTTCAATCCCTGGTACCCCAGCAAAAAAATGAATGAATGAAACAAAAATTGTTCCATCAAATAAAAATATTTAATGTGCATCTGCACATATGCACACACACACGAGCGCATGAACATAAGTACATACAGGGACACATAAATAAATGCCACTGAATAAAATTCATATATATACATGTATATACATATATGTGTGTGTATATATATATATATATATATATGTCAATTCAAAAAGTATTTGAACAATGAACCTCAGCTATGCCTTAAGCTAATTCCTATCTGGTCTTCTTATCTTATAGTCCTAAAAGAGAGATCACTTTATATATTAATAGATTTCATTGTCTCTTGGATTCCAAGTGTCTTTTCTCTATAATAACTCTAAATTTGTTGTTCAAGAAAACATATTTCCTCTTGTTTTCTCTATTTAGTAGAATTATATGGGATGGGACACCTAAGGAAGAACTGGACAATTTCTCGGACCATTTGCTTTTGCTAGACATGTTCAGAATATTAAGAACAGCTGTCACTTATTACTACTAAGTTTATATGTACAAACATCTTTCTTCTCTCAACATTGGGAAGAGATAATTACTTTATTTCGTAGATGAGAAAGGGATACTCAGAGGTTAACAGGCTCAGGATCATACAGTGACAGAACTTAGATTTGAACTTAAACTGATCTTTTCCTGAAAGCAGAAGGACTCTCTTTAATTTCACACCATCCCCTTATGAATGGGTCCCACTTGATGTTTGTTGAATGAAACCTTATACTCAGACACGCCCTTTCCAAATGGGCTTTGAAGCAGATGTCAGTTGAAATCCCTTAGGATCAAGAAGAAATGGCTGGAGATTTTCCAAGTAACTCTGAGTAATCATGAGGTAATCTGAGTAATATATAAACCCATTCACACCAACTCTTCTCCAGATTCCCCAGAAGCATTATTATTTATCAGGGCAGGCCAAAAAAAGAGGCAAACTGGTTTCCCAAAAGGAAAGATGGGGCAAGAGGTACTTTGCTCTAACATGAGCAGGTCATTCGAATATCAATACAGTCCCAGAAGTGCTGGTTTTAACAGATGTCAGTCTTGGGACCATCCCCAAATGAACTGAGTCATATACCAGTAGTAGACCTCAGTTCCCCTAAATATCCAAGAAATCAGGAAAACTGGCAATGTGAACATTCAGGGGCAAAATCTGAGTGCCTTGATACTGAAACACATGCAGGTTGTCAAACTCATCATGTTCCATGTGCATTCTGAATGCTAGTCTACTCAACCTGTGTGCAAATTGCCAAGGACGATGCCAAAAGAGCAGCACCAAGTCATGTCCAAATGTTAGAGAAAAGAAATGGGCTCATCTCCAAGAGGGAGTTAGATAACACCAATAAATCACACTTGGGGAACACCTTGCTGATATTACTTCATCTGATCTGTAACACCCCTTTACAACTGAGAATGTCATGTTTTAGTCTGTCCTTTCCCAAGTTAGAAAACAGGTTCAGAGCATCACCAAAATTAACTGAATGCTAATTGTGTCTCAGGCTCTATCTTTAGAATATTATTTGCATGATTGTATTTAGTCTTTACAAAGGCCTAGAGGAAAGTTTTATTACTCTGTATATTATATGAGCAAATAGAAGGCTAGAGAAGTCCAGCTCCAATAGTCATGTGGCTGATAAGTGGTTCTTGGAGATTCTAGAATAGGACAATCTGACTCCAGTTCCTTTAATACCACATCGCAATGATTTGATAAGAATTTAAGGGACTTGCTCTGGTTACTTAGTTTCAAACCCATCTCTACTGATTCCAAAGCCCTTTATTTTTTCACATCCACTTTCTGCTAAATATTGAATTTGGTAGTGGACTTTATTAAAAAATACGGATTCTTCTCTAAGAAATTCAGGAATAAATATTTTCTGAGCACCCACCAACTGCCCCACCACATGCTAACACTGTTGAACTCACTGAAATAAACCTAACAGCCTCTGGAATTTCCAACAGCAACATGTTTCTCAAAAAACAATGAAAATAGATTTTCATGACCTTTCAGGTTTACTCATTACCTGTTTATGTTTACTATTATCAGGAATATGGAAAAAAAAGTTATTCCATTTCCCCTTGTGCTCTTTGAGGAGGAGAGGTGAAAACCCAGCTTCTTGACTTTGAATCATACAGCTGGAACCACAGGTCAGGCAAATTTGGTGGTCACCTGCAGGTCCCAACCTGCAATTCAACCCACCTCAGGAAGCCTCGTCATTCAGGCAAGTAAGTGTGCCAGACACCACAAACCTGGACTTGCTGGAGAAAGGCCTCTCCAGCCAAGAGCAGCACAGCCCACAGAGGGTGGTGGGAGGTAGGAAGCAAGCTCCAGGCTGGCAAGTAGGCAGGGTGAGTCACCTCTTTGATGTGGAGTGGTTATTCTAAACCCAGAGAAGGTGAGCAAGCATTTCCTTCCCCTGACTACCAAGACTACTGTGGCAACAGCCTCTTAGTGTAGGAAACTGAGTCACAGGCTAGGAAGGTTTAAGAGTAGCAGGAGAGGAAACTACTAGTCCGTGTTACAATATCAATTTTGCTAAGATGAATTTTGTTCCAACAAAATTCAGTCTGCCTGTATACATAAACTTGTTTTCTCCTTATTTCAAAAAACTTTCCTCACTGCCCCCAATTGTAGTAGAGTTGCTAGATGAGATGTGTGCATGTACAGAAAGATCCTTCAGCATAATTAACTATTTAAAGAAACACATTTGTTTTAGTAAAAGAGGATGCTGGGATCATCTTACTCAGAGAATGAAAATGCCATAAAGAAAAGGTTCCTAAACTGGCTGATGGTTCCAGGAATGTCTGGTTCTTTCCTAAGAACAGAAGATTCAAATCCTAGGTCATGCCAGAATCCATCTGGCCCAGTCTGAATGGATCCAACCTGTCTGCAGAAAACAGAGAGAAGGCATCACTCTTCCTGCTGGTTTCCACTTTGGGCAGGACTATCTGTTGGTATATCAGCATACTGCCTTTTATTGTCTCCCCAGAAACAAGGGCCTAGAAAGATAAGTGCCAGACTTCCTGTCTAGGTAAGCAGTATTCTGATTTAGGATCCTCCAGTGAGAGAGATTTGTGGATTTGGAAGGTGGAAGATAAAGCACCACTTTTGCTCTAGGTGTATCAAGCAAGCACAGGATCTTCTGCAGATTGCAGAGCTGTTTTTGTCATTGACTTCTGGAGGTTCTCTTGCAAATCACCCACCCTGGGGCTGTAGATAGCTGAGATAACCAATGGAGATTGCCTGCAACTCATGCACTCCCTGTTTTCCTTAATGTTAGTGTAATTTGTCCAATTTTCTTGTCTTTCAGTGTTCAGGAATTCCCTAAATTAAAACCCTTTCTGATTAATATAGCTAAAGTGGATTCTGTTTTCTTAACCAAACCCTACCTGACAATACATCAAAAGGGCAAAGAATGCAACTGAACAATTCACCTTCCATAAATTTAGAAAAATCTATTTCCATCTAGGAATTCACCTTTTTCAAATTGTATTTTCACTGAATACTAATTCTTGTGGTAATAAACTACAAAATGTATTACTCATTCATGAAGTACATTTGATTTTTGTGTCCCCATTAAAACATGTCAAGCTTCAAGGCATCTCTGGGATAATAGTAATATATATTAATCTGCTCTATGCCCTTCATCCCATTAAAGATGTTGACCATGTTTAGATAGTTGTTAAGTGTATTCCTATATCAGAGAAACCAAGCACTTATAGCTGAAAATTTTGTTTTTTAATTTAGTTGGTCTTATCTCAACCAAAAAAAAGGAGATATGGAAATGAGCTGAATTCTTAAAAATAGCATCCAAAATTTTGAATCATATAGGCCAGAGTAAAGAGGCAAAGTAACTTCCTTCCTTCACAAAGATCAGTCTTAATATTTTCCCTCTGTCTCTTTTATACTTTATTTTCATTTCCCAACGAGCAAAAATATATATGTACTTAATTTTCAACCCTACTTTCCTGAAGTTCAACATTGTGGTTAAGGGATCTGTTCTGAGTAAATTACACTCCAAGATCTTGTCATTATAGTCATCAAAATATCATGGATTTAATACGTTTGACATTGGTAGATATGGTTTTGTTTTGCCACTATAGAATACCATATAGACAAAAGTGCTCCGTGATTTTGTGGCTATCATTTGATTATTTTACTTTTCTGGAAAGTAAGAGTTTAAATATTCACTGCCCAGACTACATCATCTCTCCTTCCTTTGGGTGTGCCATGAGATTTTCCATGTAAATCATAAGTCACAAATTGGAAGTCCAGACAGCAGAACATAGATGTCTCACAGATTCATCCATTTGTTTATTAATTAGCAAAAAAGAAATGATCAAGTTTCTACAAAGTGCCAAATTCTGTTCTAGTCACTGGGGATGTAGCCATGAGCAAAGCAAAATGTCTGTCTGCAAAGTTTACATTCTAAGAAGAGTCAGACCAAAACATCAAATAAATAAAATGCTTGTATGTTAGGTGGTGGTAAGTGCTTTTGAACAAAGGAAAGATTGGGAGTATAAAGAGAGTGTTCAATTTCAAACAGATTGAGAAACAGATATCTAAGAAAAGACCTACAGGAGGTAAAGAGACAAGCTATGTGGCTATTTCGAGAAGGGGTCGTCCTGGTGATAAAAGTGTTGGTGCAAAGGACTTAGGACTGGAGGGTACATTGCACATTTGAGAAACAGCCAGGCTGGCAGTGACAGAGCAAGCAAGGGGGCACAAAGCTGTTGGAAGAAGGTTGGAGAGGTAAAGATGGCCCAACTGTAGCCATTGCAAAGGCTTGGAAGGTATGTTCTGCCAGTCCAAATAGTGGTCTTAACTCATCAATAAGTTATTATTTTAAAAATAATGTATTTTATTTAAACATTTGATTTCTAACATTCTCTAGGTAAATGGAAAGATTTGGCAGGATCCATCTGGCCCAGTCTGAATGGCTAGATTGTGCATTACCACATTGTAATGGCAAGGCTGACAGGTAGGTTCTAAGGAATTCAAGTTCCTTCTATACCCTGTTATCTCACATTTGACCTCTCCCTTAGGACATAAAATAATAAATGGAGGATTATCTTGTGGCTAAAGCACATGGAGTACACTTGAAGGTAACTTGGTTTCTTCATAGCCAAAATTCTAAAGCAATCACTCTGGCCCTTAAGGAGTCTGGAACTGATTGAGAGGTCACATTGTTCTGAGAATGGCTGCAAGACACATGTATTAATATGTGACGTGAATGTCTCAACTCAATGTCTGTACATCCAGGTGTGTGCCACCATACACACAGAGAGGCATGTGACTGTGGACTAGAGTGTTGTAAGCTCAGTTGTTCTGGTTTCACCTGGGCATTCAGAGCTGCCTTTTGATATAAGTTGGGATTTTTTAAAAAATTTTGTTTGTTTTTGTATCCAGAATTCAGTTATATTTTGACAGATACCACTGAAGAATCAAGTTTAGCTGGCATACATATGCATGTGTGTGGAGGAGGTGATCAAGAAGAGAGGGATAAGAGAAATGGTATTGGCCATTGTAAATCGAAATCCAGGATGTAGGTTCACTCACATTTGTGGTATTCTTGACCTTTGCTAATTACCATTATCCAGAAATTGATCTGAACACTTTGGGAAAACCACAAGGCTTAAAAGCAATCAAATGGCCTCCATGTAAATGATATTCTTTTCATTACAAAATATACATATCCACACCTTATGACTCAGAAGCTATTATATTTTTATCTTCTTAATTCTAGTAGCCAAAAGTTAGGGTTGAGTCAATCAAATATTTCCTAAATGAGTTATAGGATGTACACTTACTCATGAGAAATGCCATTGTATACAGCAGACGTGTTCTTGGGCAGTAGAAACTTGTGCCTGGGACATTTAGATATGTAAAGGTATTTTTTTCCTTTAAAGAAATATGAGTAAGAATCATTTTTATGCCTAAACTGAGCCATAATAAGTCTGTCATAGTATTTAAATGATAGTTTAGAAATTTCAAATTGAAAACTTCAGAGTAAATCTAACTCAAAAACACTTTACAAGGAAAAATGCTTAATGTTTCTTTAAAATGATTCAGGAAGATGGTTGATTCCACTTTTGGCTTTGATACGTCTTTCCTTGAGTAAGGAAAATGCTTACAAGAGCAAGAACGGCATTCTAAAATGGGTCTAAAAGGGGTTCGTGGTTTGCTTAGGAATTGTGGTTTCTCTAGCTTGCTGGGCTCCCAAGCACACAGAAATAGTCTCCATGTTTAGTATAAAGCACCAAAATAAAAGGAGTTCCTTGGGTATACATGGAAGTAAAGATAATTGCAGCTATGAGTACAGTAAAAGGATGGCAGAGAACTGAAGATTTAGTCAATCTAGACACTGTAGATTGTAAAGTGTGGGAGATACTTATTAAACTTCAATGCAATTGATAGAAGCTCTATGCCTGAATTCATGGAAAAGACTTGGAGATAGATTTATGTCCTGGAAGTTTCTTGGTGGTACTTTTGCAGTACCTACAAGAGAGTGAAAGAAGCAGAATTGGACCAAGAGAGTTGATCCTGTTATTCAAAAGCAACAAAGATTTCAGGTGGTCCCGTGAGGGGCTCAGGAAGTGGGAGAGCCCTTCAGAGTTGCCCCAACTTGAGACAAGCAGTTCCTTTTGGCCCAAAGCATTGCTAAGTTCGAAATTCATCTGTGAGTCTTTATCAGTGAATATGTCAGAAGGAGGGGGAAGTGGGGGGCAATAAATGCCTTGGTTAGGAAAAAGGAAATTTGGTATAACTGATCATCTACTACAGTTAATGTGATTTCATCTTTCAGAGACAGGAAAAGGCTGTAGTACTGAAAACAGTGAATGAGGAATGGACCCACTGAATTAACACTGCACGGTATCACAGGATGAAGTGCGGTGTGGTATGTCATTTGGAAACTGAAAACCTGGAGTCAGATGGGGGCTTGGCTATTTATAAGCTGCAGGCAGGGCCAGCTACATAATTTCCAAGGTCCAATGTAAAAAGAAATGCAGAGTCCCTGTGAAAAAGGAAGGAAGGAGATGACATGAAAGGCACTAAAATATAAAGCATTTTTCCCCTTTGGCAGTTTATTGTTCTAAATAAAGAAAAAATTAAAGTTAAAGTTTATACTTTAAATGCAAATATAAGAGCACTTAGCTTCTCCCTGCCCATATATTTCATTCCCACTGGAACAGTGAGAGCACTATGCTAACTCAACCATTCTCTTTCATTTCTTGATAAACTCACATTCTACTGGCACTTTCAACTCACTAATAAGCAAGTACTTAAAAGAAAAGCAACTGTGGGTTGCCCTCTTTCTTTCCTTCTTTGCCATAATTTTAAGTAAAACTGACTGGGAAATAAGATTGGATACCATAGCATTCCTTGGTTGTGTTTTTGCCTTCTTGTTGCATTCAAAGCAAATACTGATTTGGGCAGAAAGCTACTCAGTTGTAGATATGACACACTTTCCTTGTACTCATGGAGTCTTAACTCAGTTCCCACACATCCCACACCAGAGATCTGAGCTCACAGAGAGGAAGGAACTACAGACACACATATTGTGTATGTCCTGTCTGCATACACATCTACTCCATTGTCCTTTGGGGCTTCATTTATGGAACACAAGTTCAAAGATAAAATGTTTTGGAGTTTCAAGAAAGTGACAGCAGAGTATTTAACCAAGTCCATGACTTGGGTCCTGACTGTGGAAGATGACCTTGGTTGTGGGTCTCTGTAAATCAATCTAAGCCTCAGTTTCCTAATCTGTAAAACTGGGGTAAATTGTACCTATTATGTGAATTTAAGTGATTGAGAATTAAAGGGTCAATGTTTGCAAAATTCCTTTGTGAAGAGGGAAGAGAATTAATGTTTACCAAACTCCTAGTATGAGTCCTATTTTAACCATTCTAAAATAGCTGCCTAAAGATCACCCCAGGCCCTGTCTAGCCCTCGAACCCTTGTATATTTCTCAGCCTTAGAAAATAATGCTTGTATCTCTTAATTCATTCACCTAGTAATACTATCTCATCCTTAAATGTCCACCTTGATATCACTTAATTTAATAAATGCCTATCAAGCACCTTATATATACCAGGTGTTGTGCTAAGGGTCAGAAAGGGATTAAAGTTAGAGACCCTGATTCCCACTACCAAGATAAGTTAATTATCTTCCTCCTGTGAAATTGCTTCTATTATAGCATGCATCACACAGTATTATATTGTCTATTTGTATGTCTGCATCCCTTCTATACTGTCTACATGACTAGCTCCAATGTATACCACTGTACCTGGTACACAGCAAACCCTCAATGAATACTTGTTGACTAACCAAATGAGTACTAGCCACTCCTGGAATACAAAGCAAAGGAATCAAATCAGCAGTTTAAAAGAAGGCCTGGACAAGAATTAAGGAATGGGCTAAATAAATATATATATAATGATCTTAGCATATAGGCTACATAAGAGAACATGAAAGTAGATGAGATTTTCCAGGGAAGATAAGAATAAGACAAGGAGGAAGAGACCAAGGACAGACAAAGTCTAAGCAACACCCACATTTAAGGGCAAACAAAGAAGGAAGGACCAGAGAAGACTAAACCAATAATTCCAGTGAGGTAGGGAGAGAATCTAAATTGTGATTTCTGAGAAATGAGATGAACTCGTTGATTCTAATGATGAAAAAGACATTATAAATATAATAAAAGTAATTTCCATTTTGAAATGCCATTAATTGAAGAGGGAATAGAATTTAAGAAGGTCAAATTAGGTTCGTTCTATTTCCATGAAGCTAAGAGATAGGGATTTGTGGGCCCTCCCTGATAACTAAACTTGTTTAGAATATTAATCATTCTCACAAGTTCAGCAGGAAAATGTACAAAGAGCAAAGAGAAGCAGAAATGATTCTTATAAATACCCAAATTTAATAGAAGGAAGGATCTAGAAGTAGCAAGAGAGTATAAGTCAGGAAAGAGAGTGGAAATCTAAGAAGATTGCAGTTTAACACAAGGGCCTTCTTTAAAGTGAACAGTAAGGGGCAGAAGGGATGGAGTGGTTACAGGAAAGCTTGTTAGAAAAGGAAGGGCAGGAAGTTGCCAATAGGCTCTTCTTTAAATTCATATCAATGCTAAGACTGTGGGCCACAGGAGTTTGATGGTGCTTGAAAAGGAATAGGAAAGGCTTTTAGTGGTTAAGAGAAGATGTGAGATACGTCACAGAATTAACAACCTCCGTAATGAATAGCTATGATATGCTTAGGGCACCCAATGCACAATCTGATGACTTTCTCCCACAGTATTCAGGAGACCATGGGTAGGAACAGAAAAGTATAATTTGTTGGATTTATCTAAGACTGATGTTTGTTGGGTGTGTGAGTCACAAGGACCAGAGGATAAGATTTGATGGTTCTGGTGAAAGAAGTTTCGGTGATTTATCATATTAGTAAGTAAGGAAGAAAATAAGACCAGGATGTACTTGCTAAATACTACTAATAAAAATTATCATACATGTGAGCTAACATTTATGGCATTTTTATTAAGTCAGGCAAAATGTTATATCTTTTTATATGTTGCCTAAATGAATATTCTCAACTATCCTGTGAAATGGAAACTAAAGGTAATATTGACTTTAAAATGTGGATACAGAGGTTAGAATAAATATAAGTAACTTGGCAATTTTTTGGCTATTAAATAGTAAAACTTGGGCTTGACTTCAGGTCTTTCAGCTCCAAAGTTGCTCTAGTAAGGATCTAGAGATGTTAATGATAGCAAAGCATAATGAACATGAAGGTAGAGCTCACTGAATGAATTGGAGGCTGTGATGCATGGATCAAGTATTTTAAGATATTCAGAGGTAGGCAGGCCATTTGGAGGATGACCCATCTAAATTATATGCAAATCACAATGCTACACTCAAATTTTCCCTTTTCCACAAAGAACCCTTCCCTGATTTTCTCATCTGGAAGAAAGTTCTTCTTCCTTAGAACTCACATAATTCTACCCATGCCTAAATCACTCTTATATTTATATATTCCCTAGACTAGAAACATACCCACTAAACTCTCTACTTCATCACTGAAATTTTCTAAAACTTCTAGGGATATCTTGCATATATAAAATGAATTTTTAAAACGGTGAAGGGCTGGGGATGCAGTTCAGTGACAAAGCACTTGCCTAGCATATACAAGGCCTCAGTTCAATCCCCAACACCACACACCAAAAAGTTGAACACATTAATAAACTAATAAAATAAAACTCCAAATATCTTTGAACTTCAGATGGGAAGTGACTTTCATGTTTTTGTTCTGCCAAAATGCAATATTTTAAATGTTGTCTATGTTCCTTGAAAATTTGAGACCCTTTATAAAAAAATCACCTTATTTTAAAAATAATACTATTGCAATTCTCAACTGAATTTTGAAACATGTTAGAGAGATTTCTTAACTGCATGGTCATATCATTGCAGGGTTTTTTTTATCATATAAATCAATAACACAAAAATATTACTTTTGCATTTGAATGTAGTTGCTAGTAATCATGACTATATGATTAATTTATGTTGATTCACAGTCCTAAGAATAGGAAGATTCTACTGACATTGAAAACTTTTTAAAGTAATGCAACCAAATATACTGTAAACTCCAATTTTAACTGATGTTTGATTTATTGAGGAGAGAATAAAAAAGAGGTTCTGATGGATTTCATTTTGTCCCACATTAAAAAGAAAAGTTAAACTAAGATTTTAACTTCCAAAAAATTAATATTTTTCTAAGGACGAAACCTGTTTGGTTTGTATTGTCACCCATGAAATTAGATTTAACCACTGAATCATTACTGTCTTAGAATTCTGGAAATGTTTCTATTGAATTCAGTGAAGACCACTTAGTTCAGTAAAACACCTGGAAATGCAGTTGGATGTTAAATGCTGGCTATAATCTGAGCATGTTTAAAATAATGTGCTTTATTACTAAGCTAAAATACACTGCATCATTTACTACTTATAAATTTGGACAAGTTATTGAATCAGAACTTTGGTTATGATTCAAAATCAAATTCACTTATTTAGTGAGTAGAAACGTGAATTTTCCAATGTACATATAAAATCAACCTCATTTAACAATGATTTGATTTTCTATTTTGACAATTCACATTTTTGTTTCCAAGAATGATGATTATATTAGTCTTCTCAGGCTGTTATAACAAAATACAATAGAGTGGCTCAAAATACAATTGCATGACTTAAATAGATTTTTTATTTCTCTCATGGTTATAGAGAACTGGAAGGTCAAGATCGAGGTGTCAGCTGATTCAGCTGCTAGTAAGGGATCTCTTTCTGGTTGCAGACAGGCACCTGCTGTTCCTTTGTGGTGGAGCGACAGAGAGCTGGTATCCTGTCCTCTTCCTATAAGGGTGCTATCCCTATCAGATTATGGCCCACCCTTATGGTTTTTATCACCACCCGACAGGTCCCATCTCCAAATAAAGTCACCCTGGGAGTCAAGACTTCAAAATAAGAATTTGGGAACAATGCAAACATTAAGTATATAACAGCAATTATGTTAATTTATCAAATTATATATCTTTTCTTCTAATTTGCCTAGTTATTGGCCCATTTAAGTTGTTCTCAAACACATCACATTATTTTAGTGGGTCTAAATCGTGACTGCATGTTAAAATCATCAGGAAAACTTTTAAGCAAATACCAGTGCCTGGAACCCACTTCCAGGAATTTTGATTTAATTGATTTGAGGTAAAGCCTGGGCATCAGCATTTGTTGTTATGGATGATAATAATGAGATTCTTATGTGGAAAAAAAAAAGGTGATTTTATGTACTGTATTCAAGCATCTATATCCAAAACATTTCTAAGCTATACAAAATATTTTGAAATTGGGGTAAAATTAAAAAACAATGAAATCTACAGATCTACATAATTCAGTGAATTTTGATAAATATATATACCCATGGAGCTGCCACACGAAAAAATATGGAATATTTCTGTCACCATAGGAAGCCCTGTGAGATCCCTCCCATTAAACACCCTTCCCTCCAGCCTGAGTTCAGATTTCCCCATTGATTAGTTTTGCCTATTCTCAAATTTCATATAAATGGCATCATGCAGTACATGCTCATTTGTATCTGGCTTCTTTTATTTTGATAATTTAGTTATCCTCATTGTATTCGTGTTTGTTCCTCTTTAGTGCTATCTGGTATGCCATTGTTATAAATGTATCATTTTTAACATAATGGACATAAATGTGTCCATTCTCCTTGTTCTTTCTGGTTTGGAGCTATAAAGTTACTATAAAATTTCTTGTGCAGATCTTTTCCTGGGTACATGTACCTGTTTCTCTTAGGTATATACCAAGAAATAGGACCATTAGATCATAGAGTAAGTGAAGGCTTTACCTTAGAAGGTTCTCCAAATGATTACAGCATTTCACCTTCTCACCAGCAATACATGAGGGATCCGCTTGCTGTACATTCTGTTGTTGACTGACATGGCTGCTCTTTAATTTTCACCATTTCAATTGGCATGAAATGGTGTCATTATAGTTTTGATTTGAGTGCATCTTTTCTTGGGCTTCTTGGCCATTCATGCATCCTCCCTAATGCAATATCCAAACCTTTTGCTCATTCTTCTGAAATTGGAGTCTTAATCTTTCTATTATTCATTTGTAGCAATTTTTAAATAGTTTGGATCAAAGAACTTTGCTCTGCACACATTCTCTTCCAGGCCCGACTCACTTTTTATTTTCTCAAGTACTTGCTTTTGTAAAAAAACAAACAAACAAATAAACAAAAACAATTTTTGGATAGAATGGATACAACCAGTATTACTATTACCTCTTGCTCTTTGCTCTATTTGAAACTTTCTCCAATGTCTCTGGATAACAGTTACCATTTTTTGACAAATTTGTTTTATAGTTGCTCATTTGTGCAATGAATTCACCATTGTGTTGATAATTGAGCATTATTTCTATTTGATTATTTGGTCTCAATTTTGGTAACAACTAGAGTTTAAATTTTAGAAAATATGCCTGGATGGTGTATTAAATTCTAGTCCAGTTGAATGCTAAATTAATCTAAATATGATCACTTATTTTAATGAATTGCTTCTGATACAAAATTCTCCAAAATTCAGAGTCAACCTTTTTTCTCACATGATCTAACATTTAATCACCATGCAGTAGATGACACACACACAAAAAAAAAACCCACAAATTGAGTTTCACTATAAATTATCTCATGTATATTATTGCAGAGCATATAATTCTTCAAAAATACTTCAGTCACAAAATAAAATATTGTGAATGAATACTTCATGTCACAGTCTTTGCCTGGTTTTATAATTGAAAATTCCAGGATGCAGAACATTTTAATTAGTGTTTTTATCTTGTTAGTGTGATAGCACAAGGTCATTGATTTCAAATAGTAGTGTCAATGTTAATAGTAGTGTTAGTGTTAATTTAAAGGAAGCTAATATGTGTATCCATACTCATGACAGAATGATTGCTTGTGGAAACATTGTGATTTTCATTGAAATATTAAGGGCACCCTCAATTCTTCTTCCTCAAGGCCCCACAGGCCAATCCATGTCAATACTCCTTTCAGTATTTCTCTCTAATTTTGTCATCAATGTTATATTGTTTCCACCATTTCTCCCAATCATTTTTCACCTTGGCTCTTACAAATAAAAGCAAAAACAAACAAGCAAACACCTCAATTGTCATTCTTAGAGTAGGCTGCACCTTCACCAGGATAATCTTTCTGCAACAAAACCTGATCAAGTCACCCCCTTCTATGGTTTCCAAGGCTCCCTCTTGTCCCTAAAGCCCTTAGTGCCTTCATGTGACCTTCTTTCTAAATTTCTCAGTAGCACCCTGGTCTCCAACTTGGTACCACACCCTTTTCATTCTAGTCACACCAACCTCTCACTTTTCCTTCACTGCTTTCACACAAGTTGGTATTCGACGTCCACCTTTTCCAGTACCCATCCTAGTGAAATTACTTCATTCCAGATGCAGCATAATATTGTGGCCATGTCAGAGAATTTACTCTTCTTGCTTACCAGGTGTCATTAATGAGAAGGCACTTGCTAAAAATACTAACCAGACTGGTTTCTATAAAACATTTTCCTGTGAGACATTGAAGATACAAAATTAATAGGTTTAGAAGGTAATAGTTAAAAGAGCTTGGAGTCAATGCTGTTTAAAACCCAATTTCTTGAACATAGCTGTGCCATTTTGGAAAAGTTAACTCAAGTTCATTGCACTGGTTTCCTCGTAAAAGAAAAGTACGCCCACTATGGAAAGAGGCCATGAGCATTTTTTAAAATCGTGTATATAGAAGAGTTTAGCTCATGCCAATAACACAATAAGTAAGAGATAATAGCCATTGTCATTTTTATTGCTATTGATGGATTAAATTGTCTTATATGGGGAGGAAGAAAGGTATACAAAGGTTTAGCAATGGAGAGAAGAAAGATATCTGTTCCATGGTTTGGGAAGTAACAGGAGAAAGCTAGTGTGACACTTACAAAGAGTGAACTTCATCCCTGTTTCATGTCAGAAGAGGATTTCAGACATTCTCAGCAGGTCCTTTTTCTCCTTTCTCAACTCACCAATTAAAAAAAATTTCTAAAGAGATGACTCCTCTTAGTTAATCTTGCCTATTTTCCAAGACTGGTGTCAATATTGAATCCATCTAAGGAACCAGTCTAACCAAATTCTGCCTTGATTTCCATTTGGTAACCAATATGTTAGCTCATGTTACGTCCTCTAAAGTTTTCATGTTCTCTGTTAAACTTTCAGAGTAAGTTGTCTATTTAAGGTCAATGTGAGTTGGAAGTATTTTGCTTGAGCCAGCTATTTGCAATATTTATTGGCACATTGCTCTCCAATCTGTACCTAGCCTTACCCACTTCACTTACTGACAGGGTTAACATGAACACAAGCCAGTGGTTTATGTGAGGCTGTTTCACCTTCCAGCTAAACAATGCTTCCCTTTAAGAAGCATCAGAGCACCAAAATTACTACATGAGACTTGACTCAACTTGTTCCTCTATTGTAGCATAAGATTAAAGCATTTTTTTCACCTACTTTCCCTCTACCCCCACCCCTTCTTAATCCTCTATCCGGCTGATTCATAACAGCTGTTAAATAACTAGACATTTAGGTAAAGGCGAACTGAACCTATAAATCAATGCATGTGATATAATAACCAACTCTTTCTGGCACAACTTGCTCATACTGTCTTGGTTTGCTTTTTTTATGCTGACTTAAGCTGCAGCATCTGTATGAAGAGTTTAGCACAATTGTAAATACTAATCTCCAGGTTGCCAATGTCATTATGGAGATAGATACAAGTACGTGAAACTCCCAGTACATTCCTACAGATGGGGTGGGATTTTGAAAATATATGTATCCTTCAAACCTATTACAATCTTTCTGAGTGTATTTTTTAGGACTGTCTTGGTTAGAAACTACAGAAACCAATGTCAGCAAGTTTCAGCAGAATAGAAAAATTATAAGAATACAGGCTGTCTCATGGAATCCTTTTGCAGGGGTACAGTGGGACTTCAGGAAAGGGCTGACACCAGAGTCTAAAAGACCATCCAAAATATATTTCCATGTCATGTCTTTCTCAGTCCCTTTATTCAATCTTCTTGCTCTCTTAATTAGTTTCCTCTGTGTGACAGAAATTGGCTGGTTCAGCAAATCCATTTTCCTTTTTATCTGAGGACATATCTGGACCACATGTCCCATTAGGTGCAGCCACAAAAGTTCAATCCTAGCCTCCACTTCAAAGTCTGACTCATAAGCTCCTATGCAATTCTCTTCTCTTCCTTTTTCTTCTCCTTCTCTTTCTTCTTCCCTCTCTTTCTGTCTCCCCTGCCCATTTGCTGGCAGATGATGAAGACTGAGACCTTAGAGATGATTGGGAATCCACGGCTAAAAGGAGCTGGGTCCCTGAACAACTGCAATTCCTCTCTGCTATCAACTTCCTCCTCACTTCACTATGGACTTGATGTGACTGAGAAAGAAAATTCTATTCTGTTAAACTCTGTTCTGCTAAGCTATTGAGATTTAGGATTTATTTTTTATAGCGGCTAATACCACTCTTACTGTGTAAAACTCCCGATATGTAACTTCAGGACTTAAAATTCACAAATATATTACCCAAAAATAAGGGGAAAATCCTCTCTCAATTGGTCTAATTTAAAATTTACAGTAATCAGACTGAACCAGTAGTAGGTCAACTCCTACCATTGATACAGGAAATTTCAAGGAGGGTGATGGGTTGTGATGATCAAAATGGCCACTAGGGGGCTCACCATACGGATTTGAGTTTGCTGAAAGAATAAAACCAGGACAGAGGAGTTTTGTTTCAACTCTACGGCTGACAGGTTGATGAGTATTAATCAATGTGCTGAACCTCGTTGGCTTTAGTCCCCTCATCTCAAAATTAGAAATGGGATCATCTTCAAGGTCTTTTGCAACTGTAATTTTATCTTAAGGTTTTTATAAGTTTTCATACTACACCTTACAAAACAACTCTTTCACAGTGAAATGAGTTTCCCTAAATCATTTTTGCGTTTTCACATATTGATGCTCAAAATTGGACATTTTGGGATTCCCAGATTCCCTTCTCAGTGTTCTAACATCATAGGAACCAATTCTGAAAGTTAATCCTGGGTTTTGTGGGATACACTAATGGCGTCCTTCAATGAATTTTCTTAAAGATGTCATAATCTCTGGGATTACTATTATTTCAGATTATACTATGCATAATCTTGCATTGTGCATTAAGAGCACAGATGTCAAAGTCAGATTCCTTCATTTCAGATCCATTCCCTAACTATTGGGGAATATTTTTCATTTACTAACTGTGGGGTTATAGTTATTCAAAGGGTTATTATAAAAATTTAAAATATATATATATATGTACATACACGCATATCTCAACCTAAGTATTCAACAAATACTTACTTAAAATATAAACTTAGCTCCTTCTATTGTAATTGTTTAAGTATCTGTCTACTCCACAAGACTTCTAGCCCCTGAAAGTTGACACCCATTTTACTGAAACACTTGTCTTTCAAATCCTGGCCCAGAGTCTTGCACATAATATCTGCTTAAGAAATATTTTAATGAGAAAATGAACGAAGGTACAGTTCTATGTGAAATATTTAGTTTGTCTTGTAAAAGCACAAATAGTCTATTTTTCTCATTATGAAGTCCTTCAAACAACTGAACAACGTTTTAAAAATATCTCTTCTTGGATCAGTAGAGTGTTTCTTTATAAATGGCCAATCTTCTACCCGGGGATTTTTTGCCACCTGGCTATAGTTTAGCATGTATACTAATGCCTGGGCCCTTCTCAGATCTGTTGCATTAGAAACTTGGGCCTACTCATCAGGGTATGTTTAATATTCCTCAGGGTATGTTTTAGTCAGCTATTTAGCTGCTGTGACTAAATGATCTGACCAGCACAATTATGGAGGAGGAAAGGCTTATTTGAGGGCTCACAGTTTCAGAGGTCTTAGTCCATAGAAGGCTGGCTGCATTCCTCAGGGCTTGAGGTGAGGCAGAACATCATGGCAGAAGAGTGTGGCAGACGGAAGCAGCTTGCATTATCAGGAAGCAGAGAGAGAGAGAGAGAGAGAGAGAGAGAGGCTCCACTCTCCAGATATAAAATATATGCCCCATAGTCACACCCCAATTCCAATCTCCTCTAGTCACACCCTACCACTTCAATTAATGCGATCAGGGATTAATTCGCTGATTGGGTTAAGACTCTTACAACCCAATCATTTCTTCTCTGAACCTTCCTGCACTGTCTCATATGTGAGCTTTTGGGGGACACCTAACATCCAAACCATAACAGGGTAGCAGCAGGAGCTCAGAACCTCTTTTCTGACCTCTGTTCATGTTGCAGTGATATCATGAGCATATGTTTCTTTCATTTTTGTTACTTAGATATTTTATCCTTCTACTTGTTCAGTATGGTCCCTTAGGCATTATAGTCAGAGTTCTCCAGAGAAACAGAGCAAGATGTGGAGAGAGAGAGAGACACTGGTTTTAAGAAACTGGCTCCTGTGGGCAGGGGCTGTAACTCAGTGGCAGAGTGCTTGCCTATCACATGTGAGGAACTGGATTCAATCCTTAGCACCACATCAAAATAAACAAATAAAATAAAGGCATGCTGTCTATCTATGACTACAGAAGAAAGAAAGAAAGAAAGAAAGAAAGAAAGAAAGAAAGAAAGAAAGAAAGAAAGAAAGAAAGAAAGAAAGAGAGAGAAAGAGAGAGGAAGGAAGGAAGGAAGGAAGGAAAGAATTGGCTCACGAAATTGGGGAGGCTTGGCAACTCCAAAAATCTGCAGGACAGATCTGCAGACTGAAGACCTGGAGAAGAGTTGTTCAAGTCCAAAGGCTGCCTGCTGGCACAATAACTTCTTTTTCCAGGGAGGCCAATCTTTTTCTATTATGTCTTTCAACTAATTGAATGAGATCCACCCACATTATGAAGGGTAGTTTTCTTTATTCAAAATCTACTGATGTAAATTTTAATCTCATCGTTTTAAAAAGTTAACATAAAAACATCTAGCATAATGTTTGACCAAAAATCTGGGTGCTGTGGCCTAGCCCAGTTGAACTGTCACAGACACCTGGGACCTCCGTTTTTGCATTTCCTCTGCTTATTTAGCAGTATTTCCCAGGTGCTCCATATACACTCCAGCAGGACTTGCTTTACCATAATCTCTTTCCCAGTGGTGGGGATACATGACTGCTCTCCATGAGCATCGGAGAAGCAAACCTGAAGTGGGAGGGTTAAAAGCCTGGCTCAAAGCAGAGCTCTCACAATAGCCCGGGAGGATTCTGCATGGCTGCCTTTATCTGCCAGAGTTCTCTTGTTTCACATTCAACTCCCTGTGAATGTTTCTAAGAAAACTGAGCTACTGTCTGTCAAATGAATGTACACATTCATCCATTCTTATGGGAATTACATCCAGGAAATCTAGATTAATCCCGGATCAAAACTGCCAATGTAACCAAGAGATTCTACTCTTAATGTAGACAAAATAACTATGTCAACACACAATTGCACTTTTCAAAAATTATGATTCTATTATTTGAATCTAGTCAGAGTTCTAAAGAAAAACTTGATAGGGTGTATTCCTTGGGTGAATGAACATCTACTTTAAATTAAAAATACCTGTACAGTCTTATGATTCCAAAGTCAAAATTATTTTGCAAAAATATTACTGACATATTGAGTGGTTAGAATGTTAGAGGATTCATCTCCTTAGAATTTTTGGAAATGTGCTCAATTCACTTGACCTGAAGCATTGTGAAATTGCATATATAGATTTTGTTAGTCCTGTGAAATCTTAAGTGAATCTTTGTATAATAACATCTTGTTTATTCATGTATTCATGTGAAACCATGTATCTTGAGCTAAATTACCAATAACATATAATTAATAACCCACTTATTAAAAGGATAATTACTGACTTCAAAATTAATAATACAATCCCTGTTTAGACCCCAACTGCTGCTCATGCTAAAGTGTCATGTAATAATGCCTATTTCAAAGTAATGGGTTCATTCTTTCTGCTGATTGACTAAAACTGAAAATGTGCTTTAAAATTGAGTCATCTCCCTTTTCACAAATTAAAAGTTTTGTATGGCATATCTTTAGCTCAATGTGAATTAAAATTAGGCATGGTTTGAAAGTTGTCATTAGATTTGGGGGAACTGGAGAAAATTTGATAGATTAAGAAATTACCTGGTTGGAAATACAAAACTACTTACATCAAGTTTCCCATACTTCCTTAGGGCTGGAGAAGATTAAATGGTGGAGATGTATAACATGAGTTCTCAAGCAATGTGTCAGGATCACTAAAAAGGTACATGGCAAATACCTTGCTATTATGATAACAAAATATTAAATTTTGATTTTGTACAATTGTTCCCTCTTTCTCCCTTTACCCCCCATTTTTAAAGAGAAAGACTTCTTGCCCCAGAGCCTTTTTTTTAACCTCTGCCCCTTTACTGTACAGAATGCAGGCAAAAGGGAGGACTTAAAAATTAATAGAAACAAAAAGTAAAATTGGCCTATGTGATAAAGAACTGAGCCAGAAAGTAGAAAGGAGAGGAATAAAAAGTCAATTAGACTGTGAGTATTGTTGAAGGCAGTAGGAAAGGAAAGATAATTGGGAGCATTGGGGGGTATTTTGGAAAAATTAAAAGTTGAACAAAGATTTATTTTAAGACTATTTCCTGTGCATTTTCAAGAGAAATGAAGAATTAATTTGTTTCTCAATTATTTTGAATGTTTCTCTAAATGTGATTCCTTGCAGAGAAAGAGCAACAGGAAAATTCATCTTTGTTTAAGTCATATTACTAATAATAAATTATATATTCTTAATCAGTTGAAGTAACATTACTTTTATTTGGTTCATTCGAACATGGTATCCTAAGTGGAAAGAATATGGTAAAATTTACACTCTTTTGCCAGAAATAACACAACCCTAATGACCTGAATAGAGAAGTGATTATTAGAGGTTGAAAGGGGAGGGGTGGATAAAGGGAGGCTGGATTTGATCAGTGCATACTGTATGTATGTACTCAAATATCACGCAGTGTTAGTCAGTTTTCTGTTACTGTGACAGAATACCTGAGATAATCAGCTCAGAAAGATGAGAGGTTTCTTTTGGCTTATGGTTTCAATCCATGGAATTTTGGGCCTATGTTGGTATCATAGAGGGAGTACATCATAGAGGGAGTACATAGTAGAAAAGTCCTGTTCCAATTCAAGGAAATGCTTCCAGTGTCCTAACTTTCTCCTACCAGGCCCCACCTAATAAAGTTCCATCTCTACCAATAGCATTACAGGCTGGGGACCAAGTCTTCAACACATGGGCCTTTGGGAGACATTCCAGATCCAAAGTAGCACACACTGATTAATATGTATCAGTACATATTAACAAAATGATTTTATTAATAACATGTTAATAAAAAAATTTAAAGAAACATAGAACCTCAGATTTGCCCCAGATATAATAAATCACAATCTATATTTAACATGATGTCTAGATGTTTTGTGTACACATTAGAGATGAGAAGCACTATTCTAACTCATAGAATTTGTTCAAGTGAACCAGTAGCTACCTGTATCAGAATCCTCTAGGATATTTTCCAAAATTAATTTCCTGGATCCCACCTAAGAAATAACAGGGCCTTTGAATCCAAACTCTTGATAAGGTGCTATGTGATTATGATGCACATTGAAGCTTAAGCAACAAAATTCCATGCACTCTTGTGCATCAATATTTGTCCTATCTGCTCTCCATTTATATTTGACTCTAAGTCCATAATCATGTGACTGTAGGGCTTGGTGTCCTTAATTGGGTTTGTTATACTACCGTGTGCCTACTAGTATCACATCCTTCCTGGATCATCCCAATCACAAATATGCTCATTGTACTTGGAAAACTCTTTCTGAACTAGTCTGAACAGAAGAACTAGACTTCTCCTGTTTTCCCATATTGCTATTCAACTACTGGAGAAAAGAGGTTGAAAAAAAAAAATGCTAACAGGGTTTTTAATTTCTTGAAGATGAAAGTCCTTCCCAAAAGAGATATTAGAAGTCTCTCTGTAGCTGATTGCTTGGGTGCCTTTTACAGGAAGTACTTCTGAGTTTTCTAGACTTCCAAAATATATTTTGAATTCATAATAGAATGAAAAAGGCTCTCAGCATAGTTTAAAGGAAAGGGCAACGGCAACAAATACTACAACACTAAATACTACTCCCAGCGTCTTCTCTACACCTATCAGCTATTGGCCTTAGGCAGATTATGTAACCCTTCTGAGTCTCCTTGCCTCATCTGTGAAATGAGTTTAATGATACCCGCCTGAAGGTTGGGCACTGCTCCAGATTGTCCCTTGAGATCCCTTCCAACTCTGAGATCCATGGTTTCATAATTCCGTCAAGTTAGCATATATCATGGCAATCACTATTCTATGTTCTACACATATCCTAGTTTCTTTCTTTTCCTCTTCAGTCTCACATCTTGCAATTACACACGTACACTTCTCCCTTCCAACTATTTCTGGTTAAGAATGAACTTAGAACATTCTTATCAGAGAAATTTACTTTCACCATAAATTGAAAATATGCTTGTATTTAAGATAATTAACCTGTCACAGCTAAAACACCATGTGTCTATTAATTATCGAGTTAAGTGGGTAGAGGTGAAATGAATGGGTGGGGATAAAGAGCCATACTTGAGAAATTTAATAATAGCCACTTAATTTAACTACCCACTGACGTCACCTGAGATGCATGAGAATGAAATAGTAAGGTGGAACCTCCTGGGTTTCACCTGTAGTGGGAACAACTCAGCAAAAATTATTAGTGAATAAGGAATCCGTAAGTCAGTAAGCTCCTGGAATATTCAAACTGGACAGCTAATGTCTGCAGCAACCTGCATATCAAAAATGACCTGATCACCTACATTCATTAATTTGATTAGAACTAAAAATATTGTACTATTTTTTATAGCATCTAACACTTTCCAAAGTTGAATGGGACAAGGTACTTGTTAAACTATAGTGAGACTTGTCCAAGTGACCACTTGTACTTTGAAGAATTCTTGTTAAGCCTCTGATGGCTACACTTACGTGGCTCTCATGGTATCAGGCTTATAAAATACTTGGTCATGTTTGCATCTTGTTCTATAGATGTACAACTACATGCTATGCTCATTAAGAGCAGAAGTATCAGAATCAGACAGACCTAGGTATGGATCCTGGCTGACTTACTGGCTACGTAGCATCGAGCAAATTAAGTTTTCTTATTTGCAATGATGTTAAAATACCTTCCTAGGGAGAATACTAAGGATTAAAGGATATGATGTATGGACATCATGTCTTGGTTCACTCCTTTAGCCAACACTTGCTTACCTTGTGCCTTCTCTAGGCCAGGCATGATGTAGCAGGGACCAGCCAGATAAGCCCCTACCACCTTTGATGACGTGACATTCTAGTGACTTTCATAGCCCATGTCTCGTACCAATCACTTAGCAGTAGGTGACTATTATTGCTGTTTTATTGTTAACTATATATTACTGTAATCCCAAATAAAATGGTAAGCCCTAAATACCATAAACTAGTTTAAAGGCACAACAATAAATACTTCACCCATATTGACATTTGCCCATTACCCATGAGCAGTTTTTCTGAACTCAGTTCCTTTGCAAAGAGGCTAAAATTCTGGGGTACGGACAAGCAGAATTGATATCCCAACAAAAAGAAAAATGTAAAATGAGCTTTAAAATTAAAGTTGTACTGAATGACCCAGAAGGGCAGCATAGAGTGATGTTGAAGATCATGGACTTCATTGCCATTTGATCAGGTTTGAATCCAAACCTCTTGACACTTGTTAGCTTAATGACATGGGGTAAGTTACTTAATCTATCTCTGTCACAATTTTGTCATATAAAATCTAAGAGTAATAATAGTTCCTACCTCAGAATTGCTATAAATATCAAGCGAATTAATTCCTAAAAATCCCTTACAATGCTTGACCCAAGATAAATATTTTAAAGTGTTAAGTAATGTCATTATTATTGCTTTTAGTATTAAAGATGCTACAAGGCACTTGTCATTGGCATGTAGAGAGAACGTGATGCAAAATAATTAAACTGAATTTCCCCTGGTTGGTACAAAGGAGGTCATTCAAAACCCTTTCTTTTTATCTTTGGTTATTCTTGTATTTTTAAAATTGTGCTCCATAGGATTTTAATATGTATTACATCAAAAAAAGAGTTATATAGTCCATAAGTTTGAGAAGAGTTAGACAACTTTCAAAGCCAGGCAGTTTTTTTATTTTAAGTTTTCTTTGTTTTTAGTATGTCCCCACACCAGATCAGTTTCCAATAGAGGAATGTTATTTCCTGAAATTATTTTACTGATCTTATAGATTTAATGTTAATGGAAATAAGATTTGGGAAACTGATTTTCTGATGAACATAAAGTAGCATCTTCAATTTCCTCAATGCTTAAAAAAAAAAAAAAGGCTTGGCTTGGGAAAGTGAATTTGAAAACTAAATAGAGAGAAACAGGTAAATGGGCAAGACCCAGTGGTGGCCAGGAGCTGGTTCATACAAGCTAGTGAGAGTCAAAGCTTAAATTTCAGAAATTTTGAGAACAAGTTTGAAACAGAGTCATCATTTTCAAAGGGAGTATATAACTGAATCAGGGTGTGGTACTGCACCTCTCTTCCCAACTCTGTTCAGAGACTTCAGTAACTTGAAATCAGTCACAGTGGGAATATTTATACCATGAGACTTGTCAAATGCTATAGATGGGGGCTGATATATTTTTTTGTAGATCATGTAGACTTGAGAATGTGATCAGGGAAATGCTAATAATTCAACTTTAAAAAGTACGTCGTCACTGTAGCACTCACACTGTCAATAACCCCCTCCCCAAAATTAATGAAATATTCTTTCAGTATCCACATGCTATTATGTGGTTCAGCAAAGAATCACTCCCATAATTTATTGACCAATGAGGTGAGGCTCTGATTTACATCTTTGTTGCTTCACTTTCATCTTGCTAATTAAACAAAAATATCAACCAACATGCATGTCAGAACTAGCTGTGGGACTGACAGTTTAGAGAGCACTAGTAAGACGAAGGATGGAAATGTTGAACGAAGCAGGAATTTCATCAGCACTAGCTCTGAGGAGCAATAGCTATTATCACCTCAAAAAGTTACCTTTTCTAGAACTTGCAATAATCGTTTGCCACTCTTTGAAAAGGCAAGGATAATAATATAGAAAATGCTAAAGCTCTTCTAAAGAATTTATTTGGGGGGTTCTTAAGACATTCTGTTTTCCCTTAGCATGTCCAACCTTATGGATAGAGTCACATACCCTGAGTGTAAGAGGCTAGGCCGAGTTTTCTGTCTCATATTTTCTTCTAGATAAAGAAGTTGTGATTCAGATTTAATAACAGGGACCCACAAGGGAAGAATAGAGAGTTTAAAATAAATTTTCAATCTAACTAAGAAAGTTCAATCTGAAATGGACCTGAGAGATTGGTTGATCCATCACAGATACTGGTCAGGTGTAGACTATACTTTCATTGATTTTATCTTAGGAAGATATTTTGGGGAGTTTTATGCACTTTTCTTTTAGTTATGTCTAAAATCTAAAATTGTCCCTTATAAAAGAAGTTAAAAGATATATAACCAAATATTATTTCATAGTAGCATTTGTTTTTGGACAAACCATTTTGGAGTTACATTTTGTATGAAAATCTGTATGTTTACATACCTTCAAATCTTTTCAGCACAGTTGGAAGAATGAACAACATTCTTTCCATCTCCTACCATCCCTCTACTACTTCACCCAGCTATCTAAGTTATTTAAATGCTAAATTTTCAAACACAGCAGGGTACTTCCCAAGTTTGTGCTGATCACTATTATTCTAACTCTCAACATTACTGATGATTAGTTTAACTCAAGACATTTACCACGATCCTTCTTCCATCTTGCCACTTACCTAGCAGCTCTAGTACATTCTCCCATGTTAATGATTGCTCGCATTCCCATCACTGTTAATCTTTCTGTGAAATGGGTAGCAATGCCTCTTCTTACATACCTCAACTTTTGTTTTTATATTAATATAAAGTAAAATGTTTGCATTCTCCCAACATATTCCACACCCCTATACCCAGACTCATATCTACAGAAAATTAAAGTTCATGTTAGAGACTACCTCGTCTGGTTTTTTGAAAGCATGTTTTATAGGTTATTATTAGGCAATTAAATAATAAATAAATAAGTTAATTATTAGGATTTCTTTACTGCAAAAGTTCTGAAAGACTTTAATGTGTTAATGAAATTGTGATTTCCTAGAGGATTAAAGAATGCAGCATTTTTCAAATGTATGGGATTATGGAAACTTTTTCCTTTGACACCTTCAGGGTCAGTGCACTACAGCATACTTTGACAACCATTGTCATCCTCATATTACAGGAGGGAAACAGGGTCTAGTGAACAGCAGTGACTGGCCAAGAATTCCTCAGATACATGAAGGAAAATATAGACACATATGACATACATGGAACATTAGAACCCTTGAGCTCTTCTCACACATGGGTTTTCAGTATCCATCCACACCCCTTGAGTGATTCATAATAATCAATTGACCATGCACAGCTAGTGATTGGTAAGAGTACTGCAATATGGCACTGTATAAATGGGATTTGGCAATATGTTCATGACTATTTTCTAAAATAGGAGATAAAAGTAGTTCCTGAACCTAACCCAGAGTGATTCAGATGGGCCTAGTTTCTAAGACTGTGCCCCATTTCCTCATGATAATGCTCATGCCTTATAAATCATGTTTCAGTTTTTATTTTGGAAAATCAAGTCACTGTAGATAGAACACACAGGAAATTTAACAATCATAAAAGACATTCAGTGAGTGTCATTGAACAATACATCCCCTCACTAGAGCAGGTTCCATTGTCCAGTTTTACCCCTAAGTTCTAATGAACAACCAGATTGCATGTGTTCAATGAAATTCACTGAATGTCTTTTATTATTGTTAAAATAATTGAAAAATATGCTAAGGAGTCCCAGTGTGGACAGGGAGAGGTGGAAAGAGTTTATGAAGCAAACTAACAGGACTTGGATGTGTGGGGAGAGGTGACACAGTCAGTTGAGAATGACATGTCAAAGTAGATTGTACTGTCATGTCTAACTAAAAAGAACAAAAATACTTTGAAAAAAATTTTGAAAAAAATTTTGAAAAAATGATCCTGACCAACAATGGACCATTGACAGAATAAGTAAGCCAGTAGAAGGAAACATTTGCAGGAGGGAAATAGGGGCACATTAACAGGTCTATTACGAGGTGACTGTTACGATCATATCTCTCAAGCGTACTATCTATAAAGCACATGCAAAGGCATATTTTGAAAGTATTTATGCTTATGCTACCTGGTTATATGTTGTTCCACATTAATAGGAAATACAATAGAAAATCCCTTTGACTTAAGTTAGTAAAATTTGGAGACAGTCTTTGCTCCTCTTCTGGAAACTTATAGACTACTTCTAATCCTCAACTACTGTGTATCATCCTGGATTTCCTGGATTTATATGTAAATTACTTTTGATATAAGAAAATGAAAAGTTAAAAGTTACTAGGCAGAAACAAATACAAATGGTGAGCTATAGATAAACTAAAATGTCTGTCTTTTTAAAGGTGCTGTGTGTTTTTGTTTCATACTTTGAAATTGCTTTGTGTTCCTTTTAAAATCTTTTTAAAAGATTTTAAAATCTTTTTAAAAGACAGTTGGTAAAAATCCCCCATATGGGAATACCTACAAATTATAGCAGTCGGTGTTTATAGTAACTGACAAGTCTGAATTAAACAATTATTATCTCCACTTCAGTTATGTTTATAAAAACAACAATATCCATTCAAGAAAGCACTGAATTTTAGATGATGACCAACTGAATTCTATCCGCTTGAAGTTCTGGTGCCGTAGGATCAAAATTACCAACATGGAAAAGCAACCCTTAAAACTGTGAGAAACTTTAAACTGCTCATGGCAAGACATTCCTGAAAATAGCTTATAAATTTGATGTGCTAAGCTGGAGAAGTCTTAGAAAATTCCATGTAAGAACTCTGATAAATTCTCAGCATTGAAAAAGAGGAACTCCTTCCCAAATCAAGGAAGGATGCCAAAAACAATAAGAATCCATTTTTTAAAAGGGAATTCTTCTCAAATTGAAGAACTGCTTATCATAACTTATCATAACTACGCTTATCATAACTTTGCTTATCATAACTACGCTTTGCTTATTTATCCCCATTTTGTTTTATCTCTCGATATTGGTTACTTTCTTTAAGTGAAAATGGTAGAAAGAAATTAATTTTCATTCCCTTCCTTCTATTTTTATAGGAACCACCTCTATATATATTAGGAATGTTTGCTGAATGGTGAAGAAAATCTTTTCCTGATCAGAACATCTCAGGAGGTAAGTGTACAATCACAAGATGCCAAATGTCATGGGTTTCAATGTCAGAAGCCTTAAGGAAGTTTTGCTTCTCCAGCTCTGTAGATATGCATAGCTCATCTGCTCACATTTACATTTAGTTGGCAATCAAAACTTAACCTTGGGGGGGGTGAAGACACAGGAGTATCCAAAGCAGTTCAGGAACTGATGATGCAGAGAAAAGAAAATGTGTTTCAGTGAGCTACATTTGCTTCTTATTGCTCTTGGACATTCACTACTCAGGTAACTAAAGCAAGTCTGTGGCAGTCTCACTGTGTGGAAATATCTAAAACTAGATTTCAGGACTACATAGATGAGTCATTAAGAGATTAGTATTACCAAGAAAAGTGAACCCAATCATTTTACTTCTGAAACTTTGTCAATCCCTGAATACATTGGGGTGATAGGGAGACAAAAATGGAGTTCATATTGTATCAAGGAGATACAACATGGTAAATACTTCAGGATTTTATTTCATGGTCTTAAAGACTTAGACCCTAGGGAAATGGACAAATAATAAGTTTGCCAGTCTTCACAAATCCAATTCAATCCCTAACTGAATCAAGGTATCTTGGTGATACTGCATATTCCAACCAAAACAAAATTAAATTCTATTTGGAGGATATTCAATCCGCAAAAACTTTTCATAGATAATGTACAAAATTGGATCCAAAATTAACAAGCAAACCTGTATAAAGAATCAAAAAATTAAAACCCTTGAGCAAAAAAATGGACGATGGAAATAGATAGATATATGATTCAGATACCGAAGTTATCAAATGTTGACTTTATTGTTTTGTTGTTGTTTGGGGGGTTTCTGTTTGGTTTGGTTTGATTGGGTTTGGTACCAGAAATTGAATCCCTAGGCACTTTACCACTGAGCCATATTCCCAGCCCTTTTTATGTTTTATTTTGAGACAGGGACTAGCTAAGTTACTCAGAAGCTTGCTAAATTGCTGAGTCTGGCTTTGAACTTGTAAGCCTCCTGCCTCAGCCTCCCAAGTTACTGGGATTACAGGTGTACCACCGTGCCTGGCAAATGCAGACTTTAAAACAACTACAATTAAATATTTTCAAGAAGAGGTTTTATAATAGAGAATTTCACCAGTGACCTCTGGTTCTACTTTTTTAAGGGCAGTCAAGTGAAATTAGAGAATTTAAAACATAATAACCAAATTAAAATTCAAGTCTAAGAAGTAGGTTCCATATCATACACAGTAGAATATAAGAGCAATTATCTCGACTAAAATTCAGTAGAAAGTATCCAAATTCATGACCAGCAAGACAAAAGGAGAAAAAAACAGAACACAAGCAATATCTGGCACTCAGAGAAAAGATCTAACCTGTGTGTAACTGAACTTCCAAAACAAGAAAAGAAAAGTGCTGGCCAGAAACTCTACAAAACTGATAAAAGAGACACAAGAAATATAAGGCACTCTTTTACCTCAAACAGGATAACTACAAAGAAAACATGCTCATACACATTATAATACAGCTGCTTAAAGTCAAAAACAAAGAAAATCTTAAGACTATTTAAAGGGAAAAGACACATTATCCCCAAAGGGATAACAAAAGATCAACTGACTTTTCACATTTTTTTCAAGAGAAATGTTGGAAACCAGAAGAAAATGAAATGACATCTTTAAAGTGCTAAAAGAAAATAACTGCCAACTTAGAACCTTCATCTAGGGAAAAATACCCTTGTAAAATGAAAACAAAATTAAAATGTTCAGACAAATAAAAGCAGAGAATTGTGTTGTCACTAATTAAATACTTAATGTAGTTCAAGCAGAATGACAATTATTCCAGATGTAAGATTAATCATAGAAGATATGAAGAAAAAAGAATAAATAGGTGCCTAAATGAACCTTAACTGTTAAGATAGGAAAAATAAATAAAATGATGTCAAACTACAACTTGCAGACTAAAAACTACTGCCCCAGTCAGACATTACACAGTAGCCACACCTGTAACCTATGACTCAGGAGGCTGAGGCAGGAGGATTGCAAATTTAAGGCCAGCCTGGGCAATTAAACTGTAAGGATCTCTCTCGTCTTTCACAAGGAGTGCATGTTTATGCTATCTTCTCTATGAAGATTTAGGTTCTTCAAGAACATTGTGTCAATCATTATTGTTCGTTCTGTGATAACATCTGTTGAACAGATGGATAGATGAACTGATGGGTTGATAGGTGGACAGATGAACAGGGAAGTTTTTATGACCATTATCCAGATGAGAATGGATTTTGCCATTACTTGGCATTTGTTTAAGTCAAGGCCTATCGTGCTGTTTTCTCTCCATCTCTACTTCATTCTGCTTCTAATCAGACATTTTCTGGATCACTAAATGATACAGCAAGAAAATATCAAGCTAGTAAAAACTCTCAATAACTATTTTTGACCTGGATGCTAGTAAGGAAGGTGCTATTAAGGAAAGCATGATAAGTTGCTGATATTATGATTTGATGAGGAGAAATATAAACACCATGTTTTCTAATAAGTTGAACTGGTTTATAATATGCAGAGTATAACATCAGCAAGTGCATACCCTTGAAATCAGTGTTTCTCTGTTATATGTTTGGTCTGGATCAGGACAGGGAAAGTAAACGATATTCATAGTAAAATGAAAACAAAATACTGAGTTGTTCTTCATGGAATGCTTTGGCCTGCATGCAGATAGATGAGGTTTATAAAAATGATCTAGGTTCAGTCATGTACAGGTAAAAACTGCCACCAGCTCCAGTAATTTAACAAAGAAACAATGTCTGAAATTTCAAGTACACAATGAAACAAACCTCAGAGAATACACAATAGTGTTCTCAATATTTTTCTGGAAAATATTCAGGCAGAATATTCAGATATAGGCATGCAAAGTCTGCCAGCAGTGATACTTGATTTTGTAATTGAAGGCATTTAGGAAGAACCTGTGTTTTTGCATATGGACATTGAGTGAGTTTTCTATAACCCTTAGAACCAAAAAGAGGAAGAACCAACACCATACCCCATTAAGTTCCTTGGGTAGACACCTGTATGCCTACCTAATATCCCTTCCCCACTTCTTCCTTGCATTCATGACTGTGTTGAATATCTCAGTGTGATTAGCTTAAAAGAACAAGCAAACAACACATGAATTTTGGTCTTTTTTGTGGTTAAGGATGTGTCATATGACACAGATCTAGCCAATAAAATGTAAGCAGAAGTCAGGTACGGATTTCAGACAATCCCTGCCTCCCCTGGAATTAACACTACTCTCTCCTTTCCTCCTCTCAGGAATATGGACACAATGACTAGACCTGGAGCTTCAACAGCCATAAGGCAACCATAAGGAAAGAGAATTTGCAAAAACCTCTCTAGCAACTGCACACCAGCAACATTTACTATGTGAGAAAAATAAACACACATTTTCTGAACAATAACTTTTAAGGATTTCAATTACATTTGGCTGCAATTTAATCCCAGAATGAACCACTCCTTTAGAAGAATGAATCATTTCTTACCATCTCTATCCCCAAACTACCTGACATATACTCTTCTCAAGAAAGGAATCAATGAATGCAAATGCAATAAACTAAGCAATCATTCTATTCTTCCTGGCAACCTATATCTGAAATGTCTGGAAGAAAAGCAACACCAAACACTACATCAGATAATATTACTTGGATTCAAAATAGATGACTAAGCATTATGAATCATAGAATACACACCGAGACAAATCAAAAGTTGTCACTGTTCTAGCTAAGCTCTGTCGGTGAGACACATGCACCAACTTCCTGCCTGAAGGGGTATTAAAATTTGGAATCACACCTGTTATAATCAACTGCTTTTCTGTAATCACCTAGATCAGAAATGGAGAGGAAGTTAGTTATGTCAGTGTAGAAAATCAGTATCATCAATTTTAGGCCAATGGAAAACCCAAAGGCAGAGGAAATACAACAGGGAGATAAAAGTTAGTTCAACCCTTCCTCCTTCAGGAAGGTCTCCAAGCAACATGCCAAGATTGACAGATAAGGAAATGAAGTTTCTTCCCTGCTCTATTCAAGAACTTTTTGGGTCAAGAATTCTTGACCCCACTGGTCAATTTTAGACTTCAGAAAAGTCTAAATGTTCAAAAAGTAGCTCTGCATGATAGAAATCTTTGGGGCTTCTCTGAACCCTGCTATGAAGTGATTCCTGGACCAACAGAACTAGCATTAACTGGGAGCTCATGGAAGTATTGAATCTTGGGCCATTTCAGATCACAGAATCAAGTGATTCCTTTGTGTGGTTAAGTCTGAGATATACTACACCAGAAGATCTTATTGTTTGTTTTAATGTTTTAGTAATTGGCTATGTTTAAGTCAGTGCAAACAGGAGAAAATTCCTTTCCCCCTTTGGTTTATATAGCTTTTCATTAATTATATTTTCAGGCATTAAAATGTCTCTAAAGTCTAGATATCAAATAGTTATTTAGAATGCCTCTCACGCAACTTTTCATGCAATTTTATAAAGTGATTATGTTTAAAAATAATTCTGAAATAAACTGATACATGAAAGGAAATGAGTTCCCACTCCTCCTGGAGGTTGGGAAAGGTGAGCCATTTAGTGGGAATCACACCTACTAAATCTAGAAACTGGTCCCTTTCATAATGTTATATGCTGTCTTTTGTTCTCTCCTTCAGGGAATGGTTTTGACCATGCCATTTAAATGCCTATGAAGCTTCTGGGAATTCAAATCATAATTTCCTCCCTGTGCCAACATACTTTCATTCCTAGGGAAGCTGTGAATGAATAGCCTGGGGGGAGGCCAGGTGACTTGGCTGGAAGGCAGAGGATCTTTTTTTCTTTGAGTTTGCTGTCATTTTCAGACATTCTTAAAGAAAGTGGATTAGAGTGAGGCTAGGAAATAGGTACTCTTTCTGCTCACCATACCTATCCCAGAAGTAATACAGCTGTGAGTAAAGAAATGTATTGTCTCTTCATTTCTCCAGAGAAAACTGCTAGGGTAGGCACAAGTGTGGATATTTTACTGAGGGTTCATTTCACCCATCCACAGATAAGCACATTCCTTGGGAATAATGTCTGTAGGCTTCTGTTGCTGTTTTGGTACTGGGTATTGAACCCAGGGGTGCTCTACTACTGAGCTACATACTGAGTCCTTTCTTTTTTCTTTCTTTCTTTTTTGAACAGGGTCTTGCTGAATTGCTGAGGCTGACCTCGAACTTCCAATCTTCCTGGCTCAGCCTCCTGAGTTGCTGGGATTATAGGCATTCACCACCAGGCTCAGCTGTGGCTATAGTTTTGAACATTATAGACCCAACTGTAACCCACTGGATTTTCCTTGCTGCCTGGAAGAGACACTACTTTAGTTCAACCTCATAACTTTTTATTTAATACCAAAATGTGTGTAAATTTTTGTCTTGTAATCTATTTGGGTAAACGTTTAGTCTCTTTTAGGTAAAAGGCTCTGTCTCTCAGGTTTTACCCCTGTCCATCTACTTTTCAAGAAAACTTCTGCATATGTGGAAAGGAGCTGGGCCTCACATGGCTTCGTGCTGCCCTAGGGGAGCACAGTCCTTGAATTCACACTTTGTGTTGTCTTCTCCTTTCTCTGCTGAGGAGCCACTTCTCTGGACTGCTTTCTGGTGGTCTCAGGAACTACTTGGTATGACTAGTTCCAGCCTTGAGCTGGTAGGCTGGCAGAGCTTGTAGCCCCTCTCAGTTACACCTACATATCTTTGAATGGTTGGCCTCACCATGGGTGACACTGCTACTGCAGACCCCTCTATGACTTGAGCATGTTCTCCACTTACAGATGTCTTGGCCTAGCTTCCAAACTCAGTCACTTGATACCTTGCTTCAGGGATTTATGGTAGAACCACCACCAGCATCTGCAAAGGACACATGGGCACCACTGAGTTCCTCACCTGCCTTCCTTGCTCCCTTCTGCCCTTGCCCTTGGCAACAATGTACATAGATGCCAGTGAGTGGAATTCTACAGAGATGAAGGGGTAGGAAGATAACTAAAGCCTTACATTCTGTTTTCTTCCCTAACATCTCTAGGTCTTGAGGATGCAGATTTCTGGATTTCTAAACTAAATGATACAGACAAGTGTTTCGGCATCCTATCTGGTAAAATGAAAGAAACAATTGTTAGATGAATCTTTATTTTTAATGCTATAATTTCATATTTGCCCATCTTATTTTCAGATTGGTTCTTACTCAATGATAGTTTCTAACATTTTATCCTTGATTTGTTTTTTTCTGTTACTTAATAGACTGAATCCAATTGTAGGGATGCTGAGATCCTCTTTATAAAATGCTTGTGCTTCTAATTGATCCCTTTAAAGGTATAATGCTCAGGTATGGATGTAAATCTTTCTACTACATAATATAAAATAATGTAAGACAGTATGTCATTATAGGAAGAAAACACTACAGAAAACCCTTGTTTAAATACACCTGCCCCAAACAGTGAATTGATTTTGTAAAGAATGGAGGCATTTAAATTAGCACTTAATGGAGATCCAAGGAGGACTAGGAGCAATTACTTCTGTAGAGAGAATTTTTTCACTGATGTTGTTAGATTTTTTAGTACATACTGATTATAAAAGGCAGACTGACCTTTAGTTGGTTCTGTGTCTCAGGCAATTCACCCCTTTGTTGCTTGCCCCTCAGATGGATCATCTCCATTGTCATAGCCCCCTCCACTTGGTTTGCTTTGGGATGATGCAATTTGTACTAAGAGCAGTGAATTCCATGAATATAATCATGTTGCCACTCCTTCCACTGTAAAATGAATTCCTTAGGGGAAAATCTCTATGGAAAAGGATACCATAGTGGAGAATAAAACACCCTGTGGTCAAAGAACAGTGGTCTTGGCAAAAAGCACTGTGAAAATTTGAATCTGAAATATATCTCCATTCCATGAGGACATATGTCTATCTTGGCTCTCTCCAGGTGGCTAGTTATTTCCCCAGGAATCATGATGTGTCAAGGATTCATTGTCAGTCTCTGCTACAGCAATGGCCACAGTCAGATCAGCTTCAGTGATGTGAATTCCACTTGTCAAGCTCACACATAGCTATATTTTTGCCACTGTAAAAGGTTTCTGGTTCTTCATTCCTAGTTTGAGTTGAAAACTCAGGGTCCTACACTTATTTTTTTTTTCTTTCTATAAGGTCTCTAACACATTGAGATGTAGTTAACATGTCCTATGCATTAGTAATCATTATTTGTATGGCAGTTAGATGCAACCTCTACTTGCATCTATCCAAACTGATTACTCAAAACTGTTTTCCATCAGCTCTCCAAGTCACACCACCACTCGTGCTAATCTGAGCCATCATGACATCACTACATGCTGCCCATTACCAAGTTGCAATTTCTACCTCACAAGGAGGTCATTCATGTGTTCACAAAATATGTAAGCAACCCTAGTTTCAGAATCCTCTCCAGAAGGTCTGCTTCCTAAAGTTATTCTTGCTACGATGTATTGTATCATCCAGGGTCTTAAAAAGAAAACACATGCACAGAGCAGGGCAGATAAGGTGGATAATGGAGCTCGAGGACAGGGCAAGTCAACAGGACACTTATCAAGGGCCAATAGCCCAAAATGTATTTATGGTAGTATTTATTTATTTATTAAGTGGTTCTGCCACTCTTCTTTTGAGATATATTCATGATTCTTTCTAACCCATTTCTTCTACTGTCAGTTCTAGCTCTTGACCTCCATCAATAAGAAGACAATCTAAATTAATGCCTGGCTTCATTAATTTGAATTAATGCCTGGCTAGATTAACAGCCTGATATAATGACCCCAGCAGAAGTTTCCAGTGTAAGTACCCACAACCATAGAAACTGTGTACCCAGCAACTATTTATCTGAAGTTCTGGGATGAGCTCTACACAGACTCCTAATCCCCTAGTTTTCTTATGATTGTTTCCACTATGTGGAATGATGCCTGGCCTAACATGATGGGGCATGACATAACGGGTGTCAGGAGAGTCAGGAAAACGTAGGGGGGAATTTGTCAACGGGAAAAAAAACTTGAGACCTTCTGCCAGAGTTCTCATTCCAGACTTGCTGGAAACTCAGACCTACCATCATAGGCTTTGGTAGTCAAAGCAAACTTTGAGTGGTGCTAAGAAATTTTGACATGTGAAAATTGGCAGTCTGTGTTGCTTCTGATTCAGCATAATTTCTTAATCTGTTTGGCATGTCTGTGAGAGGTTATGAGGCACAAAAGCTCATGTCTCCTAAAGATAAAAGATCCAGGGCTGGGGCTGTAACTCAGTGGTACAGTGCTTGCTTCACACATGTGAGGCACTGGGTTCGATCCTCAGTACAACATAAAAATAAATACAAAAAAAGACATTGTGTCCATTTGCAACTAAAACATATTTTAAAAAAGATAAAAGATCCCATTTGCTGATTATGACCATTTACAATAGCATCATAAAGACTGACACTTAGTAGTCATCAGCCACAACTGGCAACTGAGAAACTTGGGAAGGATGGAGTAGGAATAGCTATCTCACAGCCCACGTGTTCCCATGAAACTAACATACAGAATTCTGCTTAGAGAAATCATAGTCCTACTTTATTCACATGCTATTACCTTGTCAGGAACAATTCCTTCTTGGCTTCTCTAGATCTAAATTAGACACCCAGTGTCTAATATCACATTTAAATTAGTGGTATCAGTGAGCAGTTGATATGCTTAGTGAAAAAAAAATTTTTCTCCAAAGACAAGGATATGGCTCAGTCCCTTTAAATTTTATACTTGCAGTCTTTCAGATCCTGCCTAAAGCCTTTAATTCAACCATCTAATGCATACGTGTATTGCAGAGGTGGGGCAATAGGGTGCAGATGGATTAATATAAATCCTTCAAACTGTATGTCTCTGAGTATTGTCCTCCTGCTCTGGAATACCACACTAGACCTACCACACCTTATCATCTTTGGTCAAATTTCCTGGCTAGTCAAGAAAGGAGAGAAGAAAGGTAGTTTTAACCTCTGGCTATACTCCAAAGAAAATCCTGTGTTCACTTGGGGTATTTTAATTGCAGTCAGAAGATCTTGTCTGAAGCCATTTAATTTCACAAGCATTTGTTGAGAGCTACTGTATGTCAGCAGGATTCTAGGCACAGTGTAGATGCAACCATGAACATAAACCAACAAAAAAATCTCTACTCTCAGGGAGCCCACATTCAGGAGGAAGGAGACAGATACTAGAAAATACTAAAATACATAAAGTTTGTAAATTGAAGGCAAGAGTGATACAGAAAAACTAGGAAGAAGGGTGCCAGACAGGGAGACAGCCAGGATTAGTTTTAAATAGAGCAGTGAAGAAAGGCTTTCCAGAAAAGAAGTCAACATTAGAGTAGGAACATGATGAAGGTGAGAGTAAGAGTTACAGGGAGATCAGAGACAGCCAGTGCAGACTGAGCAGAGATGTACTCAAGTTGGAAAAGCGGGGGCATTATTAGGGCTTTCTCTTTTACCCTTCAAAGTGGTGCAAAGCTATTAGAGAATTTGAGCACACTAGTGATTCTTTTAAAAATACAGTATATGTTTTATGATCACTCTGTTAGACTCACTCCTTTTGTTGAAATTGACTATATGGAAGCAAAGACAGAGGTGGAGAGTCCATCACGTGGTCATTGCAGTAATCCAAATGAGAGAGAATAGGGGTGTGGGCCAGGGGAGGAGCAGTGGAAATAGTGAGAAATGGTCAGACTCCAAATATATTCTGCAGCTAAAGCTGACAAGAGTTGCTAATGGACAGGCTATAGGATGGGAAAGAATGAGAGGAGTCAAGCTGGATTCTAATGTTTTTAGACAAAACTCCTGGAAGACTGAAATCTCATGTGCTGAGTCATGTGACAAAGAAACCAAGACAGGTCCCACGTGGATTTATAGTTTATGCCCACATGCAATAGGAAGCAAACTCGGTATTTTCCATGTCTTTCACAAATCAGCATAAATTAACTACCAGGGTGTATTATTTAAAGGGCAGGATATGGTCTGAACACATGTAAGTTTCAGTAAATACAGTAAGTAGTAAATACTACTCCTGCCTTGTTAATTGGGAGTTGACATCACCCTCAGTAAGCCTTGTGGTTGATTCTTGCAGAGAGAGTGCTACCAAGTTTTCTGAAACTTAGGAGAATAATGTGGGCACTTGCCTAATCTAAAATCAAGATCTGTGAAAGAGGAAATGTAAACTGGAATGGAGGAGGAAAAATGAAACAGCATAGTAACATTGAGGACTAATGCCAAAATAAATTTATTCTGTTGTAAAATTTTGGTGTTACCTCTTTTGGGGGGATGTATTGTTCTTTCTTTCCCAGAGTTCTTAGCATGGTTTGGTTGTTTATCTTTCCCAACGTGGTCAAGGTAACAAAAAATGTTTCAAAATTGTGACCAAAAATATATAGAGAGAGAGTTATCATTTTTCCCCAACAATTAAGCTACACAAACAAACTACCAAAGACAAACACAATATCTAATTCTGTTTTTAAGAAATACAAATTTCTGGGAACTTCAACAACCACTGTTTTGCTTTACCATTTTCATGCTCTCTAACAGTACCTTGCTGTGAATATCTGATACAGCATTTTGAAGTCATATGAAAGAATTTTTAAAAATTATTGAAAATCCCAGCCCTGGAACAAGTCAGACTTGTAAGTGTGACCATGGAGAAGTGACCAAAATATTCTAAACCTTAATTTCTATAAAACGACAATAGAGGACAATATTTTTAGGTAATAATAATTGATAGGGTTGTCATGAGGATCAAATTAATTAAAATATGTAAAGAACCTATGTAAAAATATGGACTTAATAGGAACACTTACTAGTATCAGGATTTTCAATGGATAGAGAAACAAAATCTCAATGGGCATTACCATATTTTTAAACATTTTTATTATTGCATTTTAATTATATAGAATAATGGGTTTCATTGTAGCATATTCATACATGCAAATAAAATACTTTGATCATATTCACCCATGACCTTCTCTTGTTCTCCTGTCTCTCCTCTCCCCTCAATCACCTCCCTCTTCTCTAATAGATTCCCTGCTACTTTCATGTCATCTCCCATCACCCCCAACTCCAGATTCCATAGATGAGGGAGAACTTATCTTTCTATGTCTGTCTTATTTCACTTAACATTATGATCTCTGGTTCCAACCATTTTTCTACAAATGATGTGAATTCAGTTTTCTTTATAGCTGAATAATATTTCATTGTGTGTACATACCAAATTTCTTTTTCCATTCATTCATTGATGTGCACAGAGACTGATTCCATAACTTGGCTACTGTGAATTGTTCTGTAATAATCGTGGGTATGTAGTAATCTCTATAGCATGCTGACTTTAATTACTTTGAGTACATACCCAGGAGTAGTATAGCTGGATCAGATGGTAGTTCTACTTTCAGGTTTTTGAGGAAACTTCATACCAATTTCCAAAGTTGCTGTTCTAATATGTTCCCAACAATGGTGTATAAAGTCTTGTTTTTCCCCTTGTCTTTGCTAGCTTTTATTTGTTTGTTTGTTTTATGATAACCATTCTGACTGGAGTGAGATGGAATCACAAATGTCATTAGTTTTAATTGGTATTGCCCTCATGAACATTTTTTTCATGTATCTATTGGCCATTCATACTTCTTTTGAAAAATGTCTGTTCAGCTAATTTGCCCATTTGTTGATTGGGTTGTTTATTTTATTGATGTTAGGTTTTGTCAGTTCTGTATATATTTGGGATATTAATCTTCAGTTGGAAGGGCAGCTGGAAAAGATTTTATCCCATTCTGTGGGCTTTCTCTTCACTGTTGTTTCCTTTGCTAGTCCAAAGCCACTGAATTTGATGCAGTCCCATTTGTTGATTCTTGTTCTTATTTCCTGAGCCATTGGAGTCCTATTCGGGAAGTCTTTGCCAGTGCTTATGTCTTCAAGTATTTATACTATATTTTCTTCTAGCAGTTGCAAAATTTTGTGTTTTACATATTGATCTTTGATCCATTTTGACATGATTTTTGTACAGGGTGAAACAGAAATCTGGTTTCAATCTTCCACATGTGGATAGCCAGTTTCCCAGCACCATTTGTTAAATTGGTTGGTTTTTCTACAACCTATATGTTTTGCAACTTTGTCAAAATTCCAATGACTGTAGTTGTGCAAATTTATCTGTGTCCTCTATTCTATACCATTCATCCATTTGGGTGTTTTTATGCCAGTACAATGTTATTTTTGTCACTCTGACTCTGTAATATATTTTGAAATTGGGTATTGTGATGCCTCCAGCATTTTTCTTTTTGCTCTGTATTGTGTTGGCTACCTGATTTCTTTTTTATTTTTGCTTCCATATGACTTTTTAGATTGTTTTTTCTATTTCTTTGAGGAATGGCATTGGTAATTTGATGGGTTTACACTGAATCTGTAGACTGCTTTTGGTAATATGGCCACGTTAACATTAATTCTGCCCTTTCGTGAACATGGGAGATGTTTCCATCTTCTAGTTTTTTCTTCAATCTCTTTCTTGAGTGTTCTGTAATTTTCATCATATAGGTCTTCAACTACCATGGTTAGATTTGTTACTAGGTATTTGATTTTTTTAAGCTATTATAAGTGGAATTATTTTTCTGATTTTTTTCTCAGTGGGTTTGCTATTGAAGGTTTTAGGGTCTTCTAAGTATTGGATCATATCATCTGCCAATAGGGATAATTTGACTTCTTCCTTTTCTGTTTGGATCCCTTTATTTTGTTCTTTTGCCTAATTGCTCTGCTAAAATTTCAAGTACTATATTGAATAGAGGTTGAATCTGGACATCCTTATCTTGTTCTAATGTTAAACATTTTCCCCATTTAGTATGATGTAGGCCATGGATTTTTCATACATAGTCTTTATTATATTAAAGTAAGATTATTCTACTCCTAGTTTCTTCTGGGATTTTATTATGAAGGGAATTTGATTTCACTGAGGCTTATTCTGCATTTATTTATGTAATCATGTGATTTTTTATCCTTGATTACATTTATATGGTACATTATATTTTTTGATTTGCATATCTTGAAACATCCTTGCATCCTGGGATGAGATCAGCTCAATCATGGTGTACAATCTTTTCAATGTGCTATTTAATTTAGTTTGCAAGTATTTTATTGTGGATTTTTGTGTTTATATTCATCAAAGATATTGGTATGTATTTTTTCATTTGTTCTTGTTCACTGTTATTAGGATGGAACTGACTTTGTGAAATATATTTGGAAGCATTCCTTCCCTTTCTATTTCATGGAATAGTTTGAGGAGCATTTGATGTTAACATTCAGCAGTAAATCTTATCTAGTCCTGGGCCTATCTTTGCTGGGAGACTTCATTACTGCTTTAATCAAGTTGATTGTTACTGATTTGTAAAGGTTTTTATATTCTCTTTGTTCAATTTTGGTAGACTGCATGTATCTAGAAATATATTCTAGGTTTTCCAACTTATTGGAATATTTAAGTTTCAAAATAGTCTCTAGGTGATTCTCTGGATTTCAGTGCTATCTGTTGTAATATCCCCTTTTGCTAATATTATTAACTTGGATCTTCTCTCTCTTGGTTAGTTATTTTTCTGTTAGTTAGTTGAAGTTAGGATTTATCAATCTTATTTATCTTTTCAAAGAAATAACTGTGCTTTACTTATCTTTCATATTGTTCTTTTAGTCTCTATTTCATTAATTCCAGCTCATTCCTTATAGTAGTTTGGGGTTTGGTTTGGTTTGTCATTGTTTTTCCATCAGCTTGAGATGCATCATTAGGCTATTTATTTAAGATCTCTCTGATATTTTTGAATGTAGGCACTCATAACTATAGACTTTCCTCTTAAAGCTGCTTTGCTGGGTCCCAGATTCTGTTGTTGTGTTTCCACTTTCATTTGATTCTAGAAAATTTTAAATTTCCCCCCAATTTCTTCAATGACCGCTGTTTATTCAAAAACATATTATGCAATCTCTACGTTCTTGTATAGTTTCTGCAGTTTCTCTTGCTGTTGACTTCTAGTTTCATTCCATTATGATCTGATAAGGTCTAAAAAATTATCCCCAATTTTTCTGCACTTGTTCATACTTGCTGTATGGCTGAAGATAAGATCTATTTTGGAGGAAGCTCCATGAGCTGCTGGAAAGAATGTGTATTCCGCTGTTGTCAAATGGAATAGTGTGTAAATGCTAAATGTTGAATCAATTCGATCTACAGCGTAGTTTAACTGCAATGTTTCTTTTTGATTTTTTGGTCTGGATAATCATTCTCTGGATGACTAATCAGTATATACGAAAAAAAGTCTCAATGAAAAATGGATGATTCGTGTTCTCTGAGGTGATTGAAACTGTTAAAAAGAGTGAATATTCACTACCTATGCCAGTCTGCATTTCTTGTCCTGTCTTTTTGGACTATGCATCCCCTAGAACAGGGCTGGGGTTCTTAACCCATCCCTGCTTTTGTGTTTTTGGGCTGGTTGTCAGCTGGAGTGGCCTGGGATTGAAGCTAATTGAATGTCCCTCAGCTTCCCTGCTCACCAGCAAAGGTAGCATGGAATGGGAAGGACTATCTATAGTTTATTAAAGACAGACTAGATCAAGGCATTCCCAGAGCCACGCAGACATCTAACTCTGAAACTCTGAGTCGTTTTTTCTGTAGTCGTATTTTCTGGACCTATTAGATCATACACCTCTACAACCAGATCAATGTTGATCATGCTATTAATCTGTATCTCAGGTGTCCCCTGAGAATCCCTCTCCTAGGACAGAACAACCCTCTCCCTTGGGTAGAGGGGCGTCCACAACACTCTACTAACCACAACTATGATCTTCTGAGGCCTAGTCCCTGTATGCAATCACTTGTTTTTGTTCAATTTCTTAACACAGTTGAGCTGATTGCCCAAGCTGCCAGATTCAAAGGGAAAGGGAGCCTCACTCACTTCCATATCTCCAACCTGAATCTCACTGCAAATAATACTCTTTGTATCCAATTCAGTGGTATGCCACTAGTACTGCACTGGGCCACAGGGTAGATGCTGAGCTAGGACAGCATAGCATACTTGCTGCAGTCACCAGGGATCCCATAGCAGCAAGCTCAGACATGAATTCCACAAGATGGCTCCCCTCCACAGTTCTCCACATCGAAATTTAAAAATGGGGAGTGTTTCCAAGCATCAGCCTGCTGGGTTACTCCTGGATCAGCTATGTTCAGACTGCTTTTCTGTGTGCTACAGCTGTTTCCATGCCAGATGTGTTCACTATGCCTCTCTTCCCCTTCATGTTTCCCCTCTTCCCCTCTGCTGTGTCCTATCCCTGCTGCCATGGACTCGGTGCTGAAGCACTCTGTCCCTCTGTTCCAAAGATCAGAATTGCTGGCTCTCTGCAAGTCTCTGTCCAATACTGACCTACAGTGCCTTCCCTCGGTCCCTCATCTCACTTACTGGCTGTTCTCCAGTCATTTTGATTCCAAGTCACAAAGAAACTAGAAATACTGTTTGCTTCCACTCTGCCATTTTGACTCCCTGCTACATTTTTAACAAGTAGAATTCTGAGATTTTTTCCCAGATTGATAAAAAGATATTTTGTTCTATCATACAAAAAGGTCTGACTTCCAAAAATAAATGAATGAACATTATTCCATTTCTCCTGGGTATTTTCCTTCCATTTTTATGAATCATGCAAAGAATTGTGTATTTCTCAAACATGAACTTCTATAATTCATTCACTGGTCATGATTCCAAACACAAAAGTGTTTAGTTAGTGACCAAGAGTGTTAGTGACCACGAGCCACTTGTTCAAGTCCTTGAATTTGACACAATCAAAGTACAATATCATAAAGAAAATAGCAGATAATGAAATATGCTCAAGAGAAACAATTTTTAAAGCTCCATTCTGCTCTCAGCAAAGAAAAAGTGTGGTGGGCATTGTGTCAGCCTGCTCAGCATACCTTCCCTGGATCCTTCCACCAGCAGACCCACTTGCCTCACTGACTACAGGGTTGAGCACTTCCATATGGGGCAGAATTCTTCCCCAAAATTTTTTGGAAGTTAAAAAGATTGTAATTGTTTAAGCTCTAATCAAGAGACAGGGCTCACATTCACTGTGTAAGCTACTAATTCTCAATGTATAATTCCTGGCCCAGCAGCATTAGCATCATCTGGAAACTTACTAAGAGTTCAGATTCATGCTCCTCACCACAAATCTATTGAATCAAACTCTGAGGATGAAGACCAGGAAACTGCTTTAATAAGACCTTCAGGAGATGTTGATCTTTTGTCATATGAAATTTTCTGCTAAAAAATGAAATCTATAATATATACAAATCACGTAGCTATAACTTAATACCCTAGACTACTGACTTATTCATATGACTTATCAAACTAAGATGGAAAATGTCTTGGATGTTAGCCGCTGATTTTAAGGATCTTTAGATTTGTAGATTACAAAGTTATTTGCTTGGATCTGAAACCTCCATATACCCAATACTCCCTTTACAATTGAATCCATTACAAACTTAGGTCTTGTCTGTATTTTTAACTACTGAACAGAATCCAGCCTATGCAATAAGCATGAATCCAAACTATCATGTGCTGTTCACTTTTAATCAGGAAATTATAGAACACCTACTTTTGTAAGGATGCTATGTGTTAGATGTGCCAAGGGAGATTGTGACCTGTCAGTGTGCTTGTCCCTGAAACCTCAAGCTCAAATGTTTAAGCAGTCAACAAACGAGTGAGATGTGCCATGTATGATACAAAAGTGGAGAGGACGGACTAAGGCAAACTGCGACACGCTCAAATTATTTTAATTCAGAGATACAAATTTAAAATTTGTGAAAACACTGTTTAGTCCAAATAAAACCTGTCAGTTATTGGATTTAAATTTTGTGACCTCTTTTATGAACGTTGGTTAATTGCTATTGTATTCCTTTCTTGTACACTTGTGGACATCAAGATATGGTGAGCCCAGATCAATCACAGCAGCAGCAAAGAACCACTCTATGGAAAGATGGGGTATTTCCTATGTCACTTTCTCTTAACCAGATTAAGTTTACCTAAGAAACAGACCCAAAATGTAGGGAAATTTTTCTTCTTCTTTTTAACTGTCTTGTTGAGATATAATTCACATGCCATATGTTGTAGGCCAAATTATACCCTCATCAAATTCATAAGGTGAGATCTTTTTTGTTGTTGTTTGTGTTGCAGATGGACACAATACCTTTATTTTATTTATTTTTTTTATGTGGTACCAAAGATCAAACCCAGTGCCTCACACGTGCTATGCAAACACTCTACCACTGAGCTACAATCCCAGCCCCATAAAGTGAAATCTTAATCCCCAGTAATTCAGACTGACTCTTGGAGACAAGCACTTACAAAGTTAAATAAATTAAATGAGATCATGGAGTGGGCCCTGATCTAATATAACTGGTTTCCTTACAAGAAGGGGAAATTTGAACATAGACACGTGCAAAGGGGAGAGGATGTGAGGACACTGAGACAAGATAGCCATCCACAAGCCAAGAGAGAGGCCTGTAACATGTCCTGCCCTCACAGCCCTCAGAAGGAAGCAGTACTGCCAACAGAGTTCCAGCCTCCAGAACTGTGAGAGAATTCATTTCTGTTGTTTTATTTACCCAGCCCACAGCACTTTGTAATGGGAGCCCTAGCAAACTAATGTACCTTCATTAGTTCACCCGTGTAAAGAGCTCCATTGAGTGGTTTTTAGTCTATTAACAAATGTGTGCAACCATCATCACAACACTCACCTGTGGAAGTTCATCAATTCAGGGAAACCCTTAGTCCTTTGGCTATCAACACCCCATCAACATCCTCCCCAGCACTGCTCTAGTTTTTTCCCTGTACATAAATATTTGCCTATTGTGAACTCAGTGACATGTGACTGGTCCTCTTCACTTAGTGTATTTTCAAGATCTATAATTGTTGTAGCATGGATCACTAAAGCATTCCTTGCTATGGCCAATTATTACTCCATTATAGGGATATACCACTTTTTTATTCACTAATCACTTGATAGACATTTGCATTTTTTCTAACTTTTGGCTCTTATGAATAATGTTGCTAAAAAAATGTTTATGTAGAAAATTTCCTTATAACTAGGCCCAGTAATGCACATCTGTAATCCCAGAGACTTGGGAGGCTGAGGCAGGAGGATCGCAAGTTCAAAGCCATCCTCAGCAATTTAGTAAGACCCTAAGCAACTCGGCAAGACCCTGTCTCTAAATAAAATATTTTAAAAGGCTGGGGATGTGGCTCAGTGGTTAATGAAGTACCTCTGGGTTCAATTCCTGGTAAAAGAAAGAAAGTGAGACAGAAAGAGAGAGAGGGAAGGAAGGAAGGAAGGAAGGAAGGAAGGAAGGAAGGAAGGAAGGGAGGGAGGGAGGGAGGGAGGGAGGGAGGGAGGGAGGGAGGAAGGAAGGAAAAAAATTCTTTATAGAGGAAAAATGTTGGTGTTTTGTAGGGACTTAACCCTTTTCTAAATGAATATTCACTATTGCTTTGAGTGGATTTCTGGCAAATTTCTAACTTTCTATTTTTTCTGGGACCTCCCATTATTCTTCTTTCAAACAAGGTCTCATGATCTACACTCACAGGCCATTCATGGTCTATTTGTTCAATACTCCATAGCACCGAGTTGACTGAAGGTAGGTGAAGACCCTCAGTGTAGAAGGAAAGTGTCATATAAATGCAGCATCAGGTTCATTATGAAGATCATGCCAGGAAAGACAGGATGAGCGAGTGGGTGAGTGTGGATGTGAAGGGCTGCACTTGTGGTTCAGAAGCACAAAAGAACTCCCCAGGTGTGGAAAGGCTGGCTAAATCATGTTAGATTTAAATGCAGTGGTTGAAGCACTGCCAAAGAGAGATATTTGAGTTAGATGCAAAACACCTGGCCCATTACCTCATCGGGCTGTTCTTCAGTGCTCACATAAAGATGTGATTTATAAGAACCCTATTTTACTATTAGTTGTAATATGAGCTCATAAAGGGTGGGAAAGTAGGAAAGTCACAAGAATCTTGATTGTTGCCAAATTATATCATGGAGAATCTGAAAGAATAAATTTATTGAGTACATCGATGTTACTGGTCACCAAGTCCCCATTTTTAATAAAGGTTTCCACTTTTTTTGGCATAAGAATGCAATTCTTAAAATAAAAGCATTGTCGTAGTAGTAATATGCAGGCAGGAGTGTTCATTTTGTCTCTATACCAGCTTCCAGAAACTTCTTATGTGCCAGACATCATGCTAGACATGGTCCTTGCTCTCACACTGTCCCAGACAAGATTACTCACCGGTTTGTGGATTAGCGAATTGTTCCTGACACATGTACTGGAAATTCCAGTTCTGTTAAAATCTGGTTAGACACCTGCATATGCCAGACAATATGTTAGGAGCAGCAAGCTCAAGAATGATCAAACTATATGGTCCTTGCCTTCAAAGAACTAATGATCTAGGATGTGCACATACCTGTACCATGTAATGCACATGTGCCATATACACAATGGATGATTTCAGAAAAATGCATTAAAAAGTGGGAACACCAAAATCACTCATTTTATCAAAGAATATGATTGGTGGTTGTATAAAAGAGAAGAAAGTAAGGGTCGAGCTACAACTTCAAGGGCTTGAAGGGTTCGAGGAGATTACGAAGGAAATAAAGGGACTTCTAATAAGAATAGCTTGAGGAATGACCCAGAGGCATGAAAATAGTGTTTGGTAGAATAGAGAGTAGGTAGACATTTTGTCTACTCCTTTCTGTCACATCACCAAGAGGAAAGGCTCAGACCCAGAAACTGCTCTGTTTAAACATTGCAGTGGAAAGTCAAGACCAGTCTGTCATTTCTCATTTGAACACCTGGAAGGTCTCAAAGTACATCAAAGCATGCACAGCTTTCTGGGCTTACCACATACTAAACTTGAATTTCTATAAAAGCAGAGAACAAGTTTAGTAGGTAAATAATGTTGATTGAAAGGTCTCCACCATGTTGACATTAAGTAGAGACTAACACTTAAAAAGTACAGCATGTACCTTACCAAAACTGACAGTAAGTAGTCGTCCCATTTATAGTAGATGATGTTAACTTGAAGGAAACTGGCAACACTCTGAATTTATGTAGATTGGATTACTGCAAGTCAAAGGGCAAACTCTGCTTAAATCTATTGGAGGCAACACAGCACAATGATAAGCTCTGAAATCAGTTTGCCTTGGTTCTAAATCTGCTACCTTTAGGTTTAATCCTTCTGAGCAACACAAACTTACTTGGCTTCAATTACTTTATCAGTAAAATGTGGATAACAATTATGCTTGCCTTATGGGCCATTGTAAGAATATAATAAATTACTACATGTAAAGTTTTCAGCCTGGTGCACACAACAGCATTGGCATATGTAAGCTGTTATTGTAGAGTATGGTGCAGAACCTGAGCTTCCTTCCATTCTCATTTACACCTGAATCCTACTTCTCTTGGAGCCTTGGTAATTTTCTTAGCTCAAAGCCTTGGTTTCCTCATCTTTACACAGGGATCATAGCACAGGGTTACTGTGAAGGCTATGGACAAAACACATTAAAATCCCTGTTGTCATAGAGCTTCATTCTAGGCAGAGAGGAAAGACAATAACAAATGGATAGGTTAAATAAGGTATGTCTGGTAGCCATAAATGCTATGCAGAAAAATAAAATAGGAAAGGAGGGTAGAAAGGCAATACATGAATTAAAAACTCTTAAAGTAGTAGTGTGATCTCTGAAATATATACCCCAGAATGTATGCTTAGCTCTTTTAGAGACTAGTATGAGGAGGTATTAAGGTTCTGCTTTTTTTTTTTTTTCCTGTGAGTGATTTTTGGCCTGTAGCTTTAGTAGACTATATAAAGATGAGTATCTATATATATTGACAAAGCAAAAACAGCCTGGGACAAAGTTGAACAGGCAAGGAAGATCTTATTCAAGTCTACTGCAATAGGGGAAAGAGACCAGAACTCAGCCTGAGACCAACTCTACTGAAACAAAGGGTGTGAGGAGATGCAGGAGCTGGGATGAACTGGTGGAACACCACGGGATGTTGAAGGGTGGGGATGAGTTGATCAACTGGATGTGTGAAACAAGTTGAGCTTGTAAATAATTAGCTCCTATTCTGTTATTAAGTCATTTATGTTTGGCTAATTGGTGTTCATCAAATTTAGGCTCCTGCTTCCCAGAGAGACTGAGGCATAGGAGTGCTATATTCCTGAAAGATTACATTTCAAAATAAGAGTGCTAGGTACTAGAGAGTTGTAAAGAAGCCTTTAAAAAGATTTACATCTCCAAGGGGTAAAAAAAAGAATTCACAATGACAAGTTTTCTTATGTAAATGCTCCAAGAAAAAGGAGGTTAGGAGCCCAGAGTCAGAAAGAAACCCATGTAGTCAAGTGAGGGAAACATTAAGGGCCACTTCGGTCAATACACATGTGTTTATACCCACTTGCTTGTAATTATCTTCAAAATATAAGCTATTCTATCAGTGTTCAAATACGTCTTTTTTATTACATCACGTTTTTCTGCCAGAACTGCACAAGAGGCTTTCTTTTATAATTTTATGAAAATCTCTTTATATCACAAACAAAGATATAACTGACATAAAAAATAATATTTGTTTTACATGATATATCATTGCTAATAGTATACAGGAAGATCAACAGAGAGCTAATATAGATGCTTATTGATTAATTACTGAAGATTATTTGATTTCATGATCCATTGCTTCCTAAAGTATTAAAAGATGACTATTCGATTCTTCCATTGTGTTTTAAGAGCACTTGGGGAGTGTTTCAAGATGTTTCTTAGAGCTATTTGTGACACTGAGGGACATCACAGGTGATTTTAAAATAACCCCCGACCTCCACAGCAGCCAAGGAGAAAAGTCAGTTGAGTTTACATAGGAAATGTCTTGGCATCCATCTTTCTACCAAGAGGAGGACTCATTTCTCAACTCAAACTCAGTCTGGAAATTATTCTTCCTTCCAAATGGAGCAGAATTTAATAATCACCACCACTACCACCACCACCACCACCATTCCTAGTCCTATGATTAAAAGAATGTGGAGAGAGTTTACTGAAGGATAGAGAACAATAAGATGACACCCAAGAGACAAAAATGCAGTAGACCTCAGCAAATAGAAAAGTCATACCTGAGGGACCCACCGGTCAATAGTGTGGGGGACTGTTACTGTTCAATACACTCGGTAAAGACCATAACTGAAATCATTTGATAACCAAGAATTTTTTTCTATTACTAACAAAACCAGCATACAAAGAAATGACCAACTTAGTGAAGGTCAGCTAGGGATACAAAAGGTTCATAGAGATGAAAATAAGCAAGATCTAGATAAAAATAAAAGTGGGAGATCCAAGATGGTGGACTAGAGGGAGGCTGTGTTCCATGTTACTCCGTAACTCAGGATTCAAATAGAAGAAAATCTGTTTTTCCATGAAGCAGTCTTTACTCTTTATTGATCCCCTGCTGTTTACCACATCTGTCTATCTCAATCACTTGCAGTCTACCAGCATAGTGACTGAGTGCAGATTGCTCACTGATCGCAGCCTATCATCCATCACTTGCCTGTTTGCCTGCCTCTCTCCTGCCTATCACCTGCCTTTCACCTACCCATAACCTGCCAACCGAGGTTCATCTGCCAATCATCTACCAGTAGTCTGCAGAGCCTGCAGACCATCAGTGGATTGCCAGTTGCCTGCTGTTGCCTGGAAGTCCACAGTCAAAGTACCTGCAGGTTTGGTTACATGTGGCTGCCGCCATTTTGGGAAAAAAAAGCCAGGAGCTACAGGACTGCCAGCCCGACTGACAGCACCCCACCTCCAGGACCCCTGGCTTGACTTACAGCACACCACCTCCAGGGGCCCAGGCTGACCAACTGCACCCCGCACAGACTCGGTGCCCACACCCTGCACTGCATCTCCCCATTTGCAAACACATTTGGAAACCAGTGCAGCCATCCTGGACTATCCAAGAAAGGGAAACTGTCATTAGGTGGGGCAAATCCAACCCTGAGATGCCTGCTGGAGACTGGAAGCTCATTGTCAGTACCTCTCATGCCTCAGGCAACTAAACACTGGGAGGTTTGAATAGTATATGACTGGTATAATGTAGATTTTTTTTCTCCTTTGTGAAAGCTTTTAAATTTTTATTTCTTTACTTTTCTTGCTCTCTCCTTTTGTTTACCTGTTTCCTCAAGGACTTTTTCTAACCTCTACAACAAAAACTACAGAACATTAAAGAAAGAAATCGAGGATGACCTTAGAAATGGAAAGATCTTCCATGTTCTTGGATGGGCAGAATTAATATAATCAAAATGGCCATACTTCCAAAGGTGCTATATAAATTTAATGCAATTCCAATAAAAATTCCAATGACATTCCTCATAGAAATAGAAAAAGCAATCATGAAATTCATCTGGAAGAACAAAAGACTCAGAATAGCTAAAACAATCCTGGGCCGGAAGAAAGATGCAGGAGGTATCACAATACCAGACCTTAAACTCTACTACAGAGCAATAGTTACAAAAACAGCAAGATATTGGCACTAAAATAGACAGATAGACCAATGGTACAGAATAGAAGACACAGAGACAAACCCACATAAGTACAGTCATCTCATACTAGACAAAGGTGCCAAACACATACAATGGAGAAAAGATAGCCTCTTCAACAAATGGTAGTGGCAAAACTGGAAATCCATATGTAATAAAATGAAATTAAATCCATATCTCTCACCTTGTGCAAAACTCAACTCAAAGTGGATCAAGGATCTAGGAATTAGACCTGAGACTCTTCACCAAATAGAAGAAATAGTAGGCCCGAATCTTCTTCATATTGCCTAGGACCAGACTTTCTCAACATGACCACCAGAGCACAAGAAATAAAAGGAAGAATCAATAAATGAATGGATTCAAACTAAAAAGCTTTTTCTCAGCAAAAGAAACAAACAATAATGTGAAAGGAGAGCCTACAGAGTGAGAAAAAACCTTTTCCGCACACACTTCAGACAGAGCACTGATCTCCAAAATTTATAAAGAACTTACAAAACTTTATACCAAAAATGTAAAGAACCCAATCAATAAATAGGCTAAGGAACTGGGCAGACACTTCACAGAAGATGATATACAGGTGATCAACAAATATATGAAAAAATGTTCATCATCTCTAGTCATTAGAGAAATGCAAATTAAAAACCACCCTAAGATTTCATCTAACTCTAATTAGAATGGCTATTATCAGGAATACAAGCAATAATAAGTGTTGGCATGGATGTGGGGAAAAAGGCACACTTGTACATTGCTGGTGGAGTTGCAAATTGGTGTAGCCACTCTGGAAAGCAGTATGAAGATTCCTCAAAAAACTTGGAATGGAACCACCATTTGACCCAGCTATCCCACTCCTCAGTTTATACCTAAAGGTCTTAAAATCAGCGAAGTATAGGGATGCAGCCACATCTATGTTCATAGCTGTTCAATTCACAATAGCTAGATTGTGAAACCAACCTAGGTGCCCTTCAATTAAAGAATGGATAAAGAAACTGTGATATATATACACAGTGGAATATTACTCAGCCATAAAGAAGAATAAAACTATGGCATTTGCTGGTAAATGGGTGGAGTTGGAGAATATCATGCTAAGTGAAATAAGCCAAGCCCAAAAAACCAAAGGCCGAATGTTTTCTCTGATCAGTGGATGCTGATACATAATGGGGGGGAGGGGTAGTTATGTGGGGGATAAGAAAAGAATGGAGGAAGTATGGATGGTGTAGAGGAAAATGGGATGGGAAGGTTGGGGGAAGGTAAGATAGTAGACTGAGACAGACAGTATTACACTATGTTATTTTGTTTGTTTGTTTGTTTTTCTTTTGAATAGGGGATTGAACTCAGGGGCACTCGGCCACTGAACCACATCCCCAGCCCTATTTTGTATTTTATTTAGAGACAGGGTCTCACTGAGTTGCTTAGGGCCTCGCTAAGTTTCTGAGGCTAGCTTTGAACTCACAATTCTCCTGACCCAGCCTCCTGCTTCGCTTGGATTATAGGCATGCGCCACCATGCCCGGCTCAGTATGTATATGTAAGATTATACGAATCGTGTGAATCTACATTGTGAAAAAAAAAGATATATTCCCTGCTGTATAATCATATCAAAATGGGTTCTACTGTCATGTATAATTAAAAAGAACCAATTAAAAAAATTAATTAAAAAAAAGAAAAGAAAAGAAATTCAAATGAGACAAACCAGAGACAATTTGCTAATGCATACTTGGTTAACTGTTGCAAAGGAAGGATTAAAGTTTGGACTGAAATCTACAAATTTTTACTTAGAGTTTCTAAGTAATTATGCTTAAGTTAAGCTACTGTGAACTTTATTCAGTTGATACTTTCAATTATTGTAATTAACCCTTAATTTCATTCACAGGGTCTACAGATAAGAGCCAGCTCACCATTGCTGATGAGATTCCAGTGTCCACAAAACAACTTGGAATAATGGCAACCTGTTTCTCCTGAACTTCAATAATCTAGACATTTTCTCACAAGAAATCCATGACTAATGTTTAAGGATCCTTGCCAGTGCTTCTAGCAAATTGAACTCTTCGAGCTTGCTGCTGGAGATTGATCATTTATTTTGTGAACACAGGTCAAGATTAAACTTGAAAGATTTAGCTAAATCTCTGACACAATAGGATTCAGTTAAAAATGGAGCTAACCTCAACCTGCCTAAATTTCACAAGAAATAAAACATCTCAGAGGCACTGAGAGCAAGGGTACTAAAACCCAGGTGCTTTTTGTAATACTGCCTTCGGTGATACGTTGTGAAAATGAAGCCATTAGAGACATTAAAACGCTCTCTTTTTTCTTTCCTTCTGTGTTCATTTTCCTTCAACCTAGGCTCATCATGTAACTGAGATGATTAGGTCCAAAAGAAGGAGAAATGGTGAGATGGGTTTACATTTCATCTTGTGAAGCTGGCTTGACGGATCATTTCAGCATGGGCATTATGCAGACTGGAAAATGCATCAGACAGGGGGAAATAATCTCCTCTTGCCATTTTATGAAGTTATTAAGTAGAAATCATCAGATATCACTTAGCCTACAGCATTTTTTATGCTTTAAAGAAAAACAATCCTTTGAAATGGTACTAGGACTGTTTGAGTGCAGGTCCATTTGTGGCTCGTTTACATGTTGGGTTTTGGGGGTTTTGGTTTTTTGGGTTTTTTGGGGGGGGGGATTTTTGGTTTTTTGGTTTTTGTATTTTGGTTTTGGTAGCTGTGCCAATATTTTCTATTCCTGACAGTTCCAAAGGTTGCTGGCATTTGTTAATTATAGCAGACAACCTCTCTACCTGTGCATCTGCAGGAAATTTGCAGGTATATGAATTTAGGGATGCGCGGTAGCATTGGGTCAGGAAAAATACAACCGTGGCTCAGGACAGCCGACAAAATAATGTCTCAGACTGCCAGTGGGAGGATCAAGTGCCTTCTCCCGGCTTACATTATACTCCCTCTTTGTTTTTCAATATATGGATAATGTGCAAACTTTAACATATCCAGGCTTTTAATCCCACCAAGAAAACACTGTGTTAGGAGACTATCAAGCACACAGAAACGCTCCTAATTTCTAAAGAAAAAAAAAAATCAAACCAAAGAGCTGATGAGAAGACCCTGAAGGATTCAGGGGTTGTAAATGGAACACATTGTTTCGTTTAGTTTGAGATTCTTCTTTCATGAGAAAAACTCTAAGATACACAAAAAGAGTTCTTTATGGCTTGAGGGTCTTATATCACTAATGGCTTTTGACAGTGTGTTACAGCTTGTTGAATCCAATAGAATTTGATTATTCAAGTCAGTAACAAGATAAACTAGTTGACAGAGGGAATTTTTTTCAGTCACTGGTTCATATTAGTGTCTGAAAATTCAGTTGTCTAGAAAAGGAGATAAGGGTAGGAGAGAAGCCAGAGAGATGTAATTCTAATCCAGGCTATTCTTGAAATTCAAGTCTGACTACTGAGAGAGTATTGGCTGTGGGTGAGACAATTAATGTTAATTCTCTAAAAAGCAGGATAAAAAATTTCAGTAAAGTACATACTACTCTTCAAATTTTAGTCTCAAACTATTTATCAAACAGATGTGATTCACTTAATACACACACACACACACAAACACACTCCTGTGGCCTTAGTATATCTTCGGTGTTTCCTGAGTATAACATATGCCTTCTCCTTTCCATACCTTTGCATGTTGTATTCTCTATATCCTTTGTCAGAATGCCTTTATCTAAATTGACATTCTTCTCATTCCTTGAAATGCAGGGAAAATACTACCTTTTCAATGAAGTCCTCAAGGATTCCTTCTGTGTCCCATAGCAATTTGAGTATCCTCCTAATTCAATGGCCCTCCCACCTTTTTTTGCACATCCACACTCCTGGGATTTAGCATGATCCTATCAGTAACACTGGCTCACTAGGATTCTACATGAGAAGGGGCAGTGGGGAGAGAGGGATGGCAATAGTTCTGCCTGTGAGGTTGAACTTGCCAGAGGTCGAGTGTAACTTGAAATACCCACAGCTCCCCTGCCCCACCCCACCCCCATCACAAATTCTGCTATATCCACCCTAGATTCCATGGCCAATCACTGTACCACACATTACTTGTGTTATAACATCTTGTGAGTATTTGTTTCCACCTCTGTCTCTGATTTTAGTGGTATTATTCATCTTATGGCCATTGTGCCCTTTCTCCTTAGACTATAGTAAAACCCCAAAATGATTTATAATTTATTCTTACACTCATGTCTTCCACACCAGCTCACTAAGAAAGCTGACTTGACAGAGGCTTATCTGTTCCCGCCTTTGTGTCGCCTCCATTTCTCCAATCCCACACAGTCCAATACATGCTAGGCTATTCTTTTCTTAATTCAGGAGCATAATTACTAATCACAGGCAGCTCTTGGACTTTGTTTATGAGCTTTTTCCAAGTTTGGGCTTAAAAAAGAAAAGTTTTCTCAAGTATTTCTGCAGGCAAAAAAAAAAAATAATAACTTCAACAAGTTCTAAAAATTGACTGCTGTCCTTAGCTGGGAATGCAATGGCCTTGCGACACTGCACTTCTCTGGGTTTTCTCTCTTTCTCCCCTCCTCACCCTACTCCCACGGACCCCATGCAAGGATGTATCAAGAAGATGTCTTCTGCAAGATGAGAAGAGGGCCCTTACCAAAACCTAACTGTGCAGGCATCCTGATCTCAGTCTTCCAATATCCAGAGCTGTGACAGATAACTCTCTGTTGTTTAAGACACCTATTCTATGATATTTTGTTATGGAAGCCTGAGAAGATTAATATAGAAACTAATACATCCTGAAGTTAAGCACAGAGTGCAGCCCTTGGCCATCTAAACAGAATAGTTATGCTACCAAGATCTAACTATTCAGCATTTTTTTCCCTTATATTTTATGGAATAGATTTCAAGTTTAGGCCCACCAGTGAAGTTTAAGAGATCACTCTGACTTGCATTAAGTGTGTGTGTGTGTGTGTGTGTGTGTGTGTGTGTGTTCTGAAGAGAGAATCAATGAAATTTATGAATTTCTCAAAAGGGGCCATGATCTGAACATAGTTTTTAAAAAAGCAATGCTCTATCAGATTTCCTTTGGGGAATCCAAAGTTCATAAGCCAAACACAGGAATCTGGAGCTTCTGCTTATCAGATAGATGGTTAGGCATTGGCAAATGACACATAAAATATTTACTCCCTTCTATTTGTTTCTTTACATACACTCTCCCTTCCTGTATCAAGGTTATAGTTTCACCTTTGAGGTATTCTCTCTATCTTACATGCTTATTCAAGAGAACGACTAAAAGGAGACATGAAAGCTGTTTTTACAAATGACAGCTAAGGGCTAGGGTCATAGCTCAGTGGTAGAGCCCTTGCCTTGCATGTGTGAGGCAATGGGTTTGATTCACAGCACTGTATATAAATAAAACAAAGGTCCATTGACAACTAAAAAAAATTTTTTTAAAAACATAAAAACTGGGAACTAAAAGAAAGTCCTAGAAAGCCAATGACCTAGAAAATATTTTGGATCAACTTTGAATGGATTGGTACCTAGTGGCAGGGAGCTCATTTCCTACTACAAGCTCCTTTCTGCACTAGGTTTCAGCTCTGAAAGTAACTTGTTCACTCCAGGGAGGTGAGGCTGGATGCCATCTCCAAATAGGTTTAGAGAGATAATAGCCTCCAGTCAGTCCGTCAGCCATCACCATTGTAGGGACTGTGACAAAGCTAACTAAGGCAAGAATCTAGTTTTTGTAACAACAACAACAAAAAATCACTGCTTCCTAAATGCACCTTTTTCCCAGATAGCCACCTTTCTCACACCTTAAGGAATTTTCAACAAAGGAGTAAAGTATGTGCCCACATGTGCAAATTAGCATGTTCTTGTGCAGTATTTTGTCCATGTATCAGAGAAAACAAACTTTTACAGGTGTGGCCTCATTGACGAATTATTTTTCATAGCTTATGGAGCACTTCCCAAAAATACTTCAGACTTTTTATTCATAAGGAATTAATTTTGTCCAGTAGTTGGAAAAATTGCAGCACCTGCCTAGATTATTTAAAGGTGTGAATAAAACATAAATATCACTGGTAAATTACATACAAAAACATGTCTAAAAGATAGTGCATCATGATCAAGTGGGGTTCATCCCAAGGATGGAAGGTTGCATCAGCATATGGAAATCAATAAATTTAATTCATCACATCAATAGACTTAAATACAAGAATCATATGATTATCTCGATAGACACATAAAAAAAGTGTCAAAATACAGCACCTCTTCATGTTCAAAACACTAGAAAAACAGGGGATAATAGGAACATACCTCAACATTGTAAAAGCTATCTATGCTAAGTCCAAGGACAATATCATTCTAAATAGGGAAAAATTGAAAGCATTCTCTCTAAAAACTGAAATAACACAAGGATGCCCTCTTTCACCTCTTCTATTCAACATAATTCTAGAAATTCTAGTCACAGCAATTTGACAAATGAAAGAAATTAAAGGGATACGAATAGGAAAAGAAAAACTTAAACTATCACTATTTGCTGATGACATGATTCTATATTTAGAAAATCAAAACTTCCACCAGAAAACTTCTCGAACTCATAAATTATCTCAGCAAAGTAGCAGGATATAAAATTAACACCCTAAATCAATTGCATTCCTATACATCAGAAAGGAATCAACTGAAAAAGAAATTAGGAAACTATCCCATTCACAATAGTCTCAAAGAAAATAAAATATTTAGGAATCAATCTAACAAAGAGGTGAAACACCTCTACAATGAAAACTATAGAACACTAAAGAAAGCAATTGAAGAAGACCTTAGAAATGTGAAGATCTCCTATGTTTTTGGATAGGCAGAATTAATTTTGTCAAAATGGCCACACTACCAAAATCACCATACAGATTCAATGCAATTCCTATTAAGGTTTCGGTGACATTCTTCATAGAAATAGAAAAAGCAGTTGTGAAATTCATTTGGAAAAATAAGAGGCCCAGAATAGCCAAAGAAATCTTCAGCAAGACAAGTGAAGCAGGAGGCATCACAAGAGCAGAGCTACAATACTACAGAGTTAGAGTAACAAAAATGGATGGTATTGGCACCAAAACAGACATGAAGACCAATGGTACAGAATAGAAGAGACAGAGACAATCCCACATAAACATGGTTACCTCATACTAGACAAAGGTGCCATAAACATACATTGGAGAAAAGATGGCCTTTTCAACAAATGGTGCTGGGAAAACTGGAAATTCATATGCAAAAAAATGAAATTAGACCCCTATCTCTCACCCTGCACAAAACTCAACTCTAAGTTGATCAAGGTCCTAGGCATTAGCCCAGAGATCCTATGCCTATGGGAAGAAAAAGTAGGCCCAAATATCCATCATATTGGCTTAGGAACCAAATTCCTCAACAAGACTCCTAAAGCACAAGAATTAAGAATCAATAAATGGGATCATATCAAACTAAAAGGCTTCTGCACAGCAAAGGAAACAATCAAGAACATGAAGAGAGATGCTACAGAATGGGAGAAAATCTTTGCCACATGCACCTCAGATACAGCATTAATCCCCAGGATATATAAAGAACTCAAAAGTCTTAACAGTAAAAACATCCCAAATAACCCAGTCAATAAATGGCAAAGGAATTGAACACACACTTCACAGAAGATATACGAATAATCAACAAATACATGAAAAATGTTCAACATCTCTAGCAGTTAAAGAAATGCAAATCAAAATTACACTGAGATTCGATCTCACTCCAGTCAGAATGGCAATTATCAAGAATACAAGCAACAATAAATTTTAGCAAGGATGTAGGGGAAAAGGTACACTCATACATTGCTGGTGGGACTGCAAATTGGTGTAACCACTATGGAAAGCAGTATGAAGATTCCTCAGAAAAGTTGGAAATGGAACCACCATTTGACCCAGTTATCCCTCTCCCCAGTTTATACCCAAAGACTTAAAATCAGCATACTATAGTGATGCAGCCACATCAGTGTTCATAGCAGCTTAATTCCCAATAGGAACCAACCTAGGTGTGCCCTTTAATAGATGAAAATATAAAGGAAGTGTGGTATATATACACAATGGAATATTACTCAGCCACAAAGAAGAACGAAATATAGGCATTTGCAGGAAAATGGATGAAACTGGAGGCTATCCTGTTAAGTGAAATAAACCAATCCTAAGAAACCAAATGCTGAATGTTCTCTATGATATGTGAATGCTGAATCACAGTGGGGGTGGTGGTGGTGGAATTTCACTAGATTGGATGAGGGGAGGGGAAAAGGAAGGGAGCATGGGAATGGAAAAGATAGTAAACTGAATTGGACATAACTTTCCTATGTCCATATATGAATACATGACCAGTGTAATTTCATATCATGTACAACCACAGAATGGGAAGTTATACTCCATCTATGTATATGTAAAAATACATTCTACTGTCATGTATAACTAAAAATAAATTTAAAAATTAACCTTTTAAAAAAACATAAACATTCTCAATATTTCCTAAATGTTTACCTTAGATTCCATTTATCACCACCTGTCAGAGAGACATGAGGTAGTGGCAGTGACAAAAGGGAAGACAAATGTGGGAACCAGGACTATGGCTATAGAGTTTCCTTCCCACATTTGGTTTATAAGATCTGTTCCAGTCTTCATTTTTTATTGGCAGTTGGTTAGGACTGGAGATGCTAAGTATATTTACCTATGTGAAATACTTGAAAGACTGTTGATCTGAATGAAAACTGAAATCTTCCATCAAGCTCACTGCACAGAGCTTGTCCACAAAGACAAAGATCTTGGTTCCTGTTTAAAGTAGCTGGTGGCTGGAAAGTAAAAAGGAGGCATTATTCTTAATGGCTAAATTAATGTACATTTGTCATGTATTGAATTTCTATCATGTATTAGGCCATTCTGGGTGCCTTGACATATTATCTCATTTAATTGCTATGAACCTGTTTTTATTGTAAAGATCCAAAGGCTAAGGCATCCCAACTTGTTTCAGTTCATAAAGCTTCTAATATTCAAAAGCAGAATTTAAATAAAATTGATCTGTAAACAAAACCTATATTCTTTCTACTACTTTTTCCTTAGACTGCTCAATACACACACACATATACAGAGTTTAATAACTATTTACTAAATTAATACTGACTGACTTTGTTTTGCAGTCCTATAACAAAATACCACAGACTGAGTAACTTATTAAAAAAAGAAATTTCTCACAGTTTTGAAGGCTGGGAAGAACAATATAAAGATTCTGGCATTTGGGCAGGGATTTCTTATTATGTCATCCCATGGTGGAAGGTAAAAGAGCAAGAGAAGAGAAATCAACCTGTTTATAATAAACACACTCCCCCAATAGTAGTATTAATCTATCCAAGGGGTGAGCCCTCATGGCCTAACAACTTCTCATTAGGTCCCATTTGCCAACATTGTTGCATTAGGGAACAAGTTTCTAACACGCACTTTCTGGGGAACACATTCAAACCATACCAATATTAAGCTATTTTATAAATCTAGTATCATGACACTCAGTGTTTCCCCAATTTGATCAGCTATGACTACTAAAAACCCATAACCAGCTAGTAGATCTTAGCTCAAACTTTGAGCCAAACCTGGCCAAAGGAGTTAAATATGTGCTGCTTCAGAATCATCTACTGATTCAATCTAGAATTAGTCTTATTTACCTAAACAAAGTAGTCATTGTTAACAAGGTGATCCCACCAGGATGGTTTTCTTGCTCAGCAACTGGCTATTTGCTCTGTGGTTCAACACTGGTCCTGTTATTCAGTGTCCTATTGTGTACTCTATTTCCCCACATAGGCCTTGGGTTGTCCTTGGTTGGATCCCAGTCACTAAGACTTTTTTATCAGGATACTGCCACTCAAATGGAGTCTACCTTATTTTTCCACTGGTTTGGAACCTGATGCTAACCAATAGGTCACCTGGAGCCATGTTAAAGACTAGGAATTTGTCTCTTAGTCCTTTCAAATGCCAATCTACATTGAGTACTTTGTTTTGTCCTTTTGGGTACTCAAAAGCAGCAATAGCAGTCAAAAGTTGACTGCTATGCATGTGTAGATGAACATCCTAGCAATGCAGATCATGTCCTGCAAATCATAATATTTCTCACTTGCTTGATTTCATTCTTTACACAACAGACAGATATTGAGGCCCAGATCCCTAGTCTTCTTAAGATCTGGAATTTTCTAAAATTCAGTCTTCCTGGATATTTATTTTAGTGTGAAGGGCAGTAGTATTTGTGTTTGGTGAGTATTCAGTATGCAGAAGCACAACTGAGGCTCTTGCTTTGCAAAGTAACAATAATATTAACTAACATTCATTGAGCATTGCTATGGGATAGATTTATATATGTGTTATTTTATTTTTAATTTTCATATCAGTTACTCAAAGGGAGTATGGCAGGCAGAATCATGGTCTCCAAAAGATGTTGGGTTAGTCAGCTTTTTTGTTCCTGTGACTAAAAGACCTGACAAGGAAATTTTAGAGGAGGAAATTTTATTTGGGGGTTTTTCGTTTCAGAGGTCTCAGTCCATAAATAGCTGTCTCCATTCCTTGGGGCTTGAGGTGAAGCAAAACATCATGGTGGAAGAGTGTAGTGGAGGGAAGCAGCTCACACGATGATGAAGAAACAGAGGAAACAGAGAAGAAACAGACACCACTCCTCTCCTCGGATACAAAATATATACCTCAAAGGCATACCTCCAGGGACCTGCCTCCTCTACTCACACCCTACATGCCTTCAGTTATCACTCAATTAATCCCCTCAGGGAATTAATTCACTGATTGGCTTAAGGCTTTCGTAACCCAATCATTTCTCCCTAAACATTCTTGCATTGTCTCACATATAAGCTTTTGGGAGACACCTCATACTCAAACCCTAACAGATGTCCATATCCTAACTCTACAAACTTGTGAATATGTTATATCACAAAAGGAAATTATGGTAACATTTGGACAAAGATTGCTAATCAACGTATCTTATAAGGAGATTATCTTGGATCCTCTGGGTGGATATAATGTGATCTTAAGAGTTCTTAAATGTTGAGGAAGGAAGAAAGAGTCATTGTCAGAATAATGCAAGATAAAGACTTGACTGGTCATTATTGGCTTTGAAAATGAAGGAGGCCACAAAGGAGTAAACTGGAAATAGCATGGAAACCAATTTTCCCCCTTGATCACACCACATCAAGCTTTTGATTTATAACACTGAAAGATAAATGTGTACTGTTTCAAGTCACTCAGTTTATGATAATTTGTTACAGCAGCAATAGGAAACTAATACAAAAATGAACTATTATGTCCCTGAATTTTAGATGAGAAATTGTGAGTTCCACCTAAGATGAGTTAATTACTTCAATATTCAAACACTCTGCTGTGAGGTAGTCTCAAAGCTTGGACTTATAGGAAGACAAAAAGATGAAGTTTCTGGGATTTTTCTAATGACATTATAATTTGTTCCACTCCTACCTCCCCAAATGTGTAGCACTGATTGACTGTACTTATAGTGATATAGCTCATGTCTTTTTTTTAATTTTAGTTCATTGTACACAAATGGAGTACAAATATCATTTTTCTGGTTGTACACAAAGCAGAATCATACAATTTGCATATTCATACATATACATAGGGTAAAGATGTTTGTCTCATTCTATTATCTTTCCTTCCCTACCCCCTCTCCACCCCTCATTTTCCTCTATACAATCCATCCCTTCTCCATTCTTCCCGTACCTCCCCCCACCCCTGCCACTTATAAGAGAAATAATTTGGCCTTTGGTTTTTTGGGATTGGCTTAATTCACTTAACATGATCTTCTCCAATTCCATCCATTTACCTGCAAATGTCATAATTTTATTATTCTTTATGGATATAGCTCATGTCTTTAAAATCAGGAAAATTGACCTACACATAACTAAGGAATTTTGTAAGAAACTATTACACATCTCACAATCATGGGATGAATATTTTAATAACAACTAATAAAAGATTACCCCATACTACTACAATTTTCCATGCAAGGAGAGAAAGTTCAAAAAAGTCAATAAAAGGGAGTTAGCCAAGTGAAGAAATCTATCAGAAAACCATTTAAATGTATCAGAAAATGACTTAAAACTGGTAACAACAATATGTTTCTAACTGAACTAAAGTGCCTTTTCTGCTATCTACTGAATAAAATCAAATAGTTGTACCCTTTAAGAGTATGCCACCTCATATCATATGACACCATACAGCCAGGCTTTTGTGCTAATGCCAGATTCCTCGGGGGTGTCAGACATATCACACCAGCACATTTCATGAAAAGCCTATGTGTGTTTTTATTAAATATTACAGTAAATCTGCACCTGAATAACTCTGAATACAACATTTCTGTGGCAAATCCTTCACTGGGCAATGATCTAGACTGGGACTAAATCGCCTCAAGCACCTTCCTTTTTGGTGCTTTGTTCCAGTGACTTTAATCTATAGATTACTTCATAAGTAAAAATATATACCAGTGTATCTAATAAATTCTAATTCCTATTTGATTGAAAATACCATTCTATAGGGAAATGAAATGAAGTCAACTAGTAATATAACAACTATGTTTAGCAATTTATTAATTCCATTTGAAAGGCTGCAGAGCAGAGAGCCAAGACAACCATTGCTTTAATCTTTGTTCATTATCTTATTTCCACTGACAGGCAGCATGCAGTTTGTTCCTAGAGCTAAACTTATGAGACAGGCTGGGGAAAAGTTCTCACATCAGCAGGGCTATCCTCCACCCTTCAGCTCACCCTTGTCAGTCAAATAAACAGTCAGCAACAGTCCTTTCATACTTGTTCAGGCCATATATTAAAGTCCTTTAGTTGGGGCCCTTTGTTTCTGATTTCCTATCTTGAATAACTCAGAAAGAAAGATGATGACTAACAATGTTTTTCTTATTGTGCATCTCTAGTAATTTTATGTACACATCATGACTATATCAGTCATCTGGAGGCACAATTACTGTATAACAAAAGACCCCTAAACTCAGTGACTTACAGCAATTAGCATTTAATCTTTCACCATGAATCTGTAGGTGGAGTAGTTTAGCTAATAAAAGCTATCAGGCTTTGGGTTTGCTGGCCTTGGCTCCTGGCTACAGATTCATTTCAAAACTGTTCCACATGACTTGTTCTGGGGCCAGGCTGGTAGGAAAACAGCTACTCAGGGCATGTTCTTCTTATGCTGAAGAGCTTGGGCACAAGAGGACAAGTGGAACCAATCAGGAACATTTCTGGTCTCTGCTGTGTTCCCAACCTGCCAATGGCCAAAGCAAGTTACATGTCTAAGCCCAAAGAGCAAGAAATATATTCATAACAGAGTAAAGAAAGAAGATAGCCATGTAAAACTGAAACCCAAAATTCTATCTGCCACAATCGCCCATATCCACAGGATATGCTGAGCTTCCTGGTGAAAAAATTCTTGGCAGGAGCAAACTGAAGGAATGTGAAGAAAAGCAAACTGCATTTGGAATAGCTATGAGTCCCAGACAATAAATTGAATTAGGCAGTTCCAAATTTGCATAACATTATATGGGTTTATTTGCTAGCAGCCTTAATTCTGGAATTTTTAGCATATTTATAATTCATTCACACCATCTTCTGTAGTTACTCTCCCCATCTCCCACCAGTTTAGATATTCCGTTACTAGTACTGATGCATATAAAAATTGTACTGGGTCTGGAATTTGAAGGACCTGGATTTCAATCACAGATCTAATGCATTCTGTATAGTAACCTTGAGCAAGTGCTTCAATGTTCCTTGGCCTAAGTTCTCTTACCTTTAAATCGTGATAATATCTTCTGCAGAGTACTAACAAAAATTAGACTTCGCACAAATGATTCTGTCATATGTTAGGGGTGCAAATCAGGAAATAATTTTCTTAAAATTAGTCCTCAGTTTCTCCCCTTTACTTTGTCCTTTCATCCAGAACTCTGCCGCAGAACCATTTTTGTTCATTCATTCAGAATGGTCAGTGGATCAATTTGGGCTGTCACATTGCTGGGGGGTATGGGGACACCATCTGGAGGACTTCTCACAGGTGAGCAAGCACCTGTCCATGTTCTCAGTCTTCTACAACCCAATACTCTGTGGTACATACCAGGGGGAAAGTAAGTGTAGACTTCAAGCATATCAGTGTCAAATTATATAATCACTTTCCAATAAAGAGACTCCACCTCCTGCCAGAACACCTCACATCAATAGGATTTGGGAGTCATAAATATTTCTTGATAAGAAAGTATAAAGTACTCATACCTGCAACTCACTTCAGACTTCATGTTGAGCACACTTCAGCTTCCTATTATATACCATAATTTAATTTGCTGATATATTGTGGGATTAGCTGACTAACACAATCTGTTTCAAAAAGGTAGGGTTCATCTTTCCTTTTCAGCACTGTGTTCTTAGTATTGACACAGCAGGTGTTCTATAAACATTTATCAAATAAACATTTATCAATGAAAGAACTATGGCTAACCTTGAATTTTAAACAAACTGGAGGACTTCCTAATTAAATACAAACTAAGTCCATCACTTATGCTTCCGAACTCAAAATGCATTTTTATTTCTCTTCTGCTTGGCATCTTTATACTGTTATTTAAAATAATTATCAATATTATATCAGACCCAAATATTTAAATTATAACAAACTACTCTTAGAGAGTTTTTTGCATAATATCTGAATTCCATACTTGGTATGCATGCAAAATTTAGGGGTTAAAAGGGAGGTCATTATAATTCAAGTAGAGATACATTTAATTTATGAAAAGAATGATAATTTTAAAATAAAGCTCTCACTATTCCACAGTTGATTTTTAAACAATTAGACTTAACTTTTTAATTCTAATAAAATTATAGAATTTCACTTAGACTTATTTATCCCTATTGGACTTTCTTTATAATAAAAAGAAAATGGCAATCATTTAAAAGGATTATAAAATTGCACTTTACAATTTGAACTGAAGTTGCAGTTTAAGGGCTGCTAAAGAACTTGATAAACTCTAAAATTACATGTATATGCGTAGATATAATATAAAAAGTGTAATATAATCTGTTACTTAATGTAATACATATGCAATACATAACTATATATAACATGCACAAAATTTTTATAACAAATATATTAATGTAATTAATATTACAAAAATATTAATGTAATTTTAAACAGTGAAATACTATAGGGTGTTCTTGTGGAAAAGTTTCTAAATGACATGGTTTTTATTCTAACTAAATAAATTTAATTTGAAATTTTCATAAGACTACAAGGGAAAAAAAACACTTATAACAGGGACGTTGCTGTAATTCTCATTGCCACCATCCACTATCCAGGGGGAAGAAGACCCTATAAAATTTTTAGTGTATTTTGTTGGGGAAGATTCCATATGTGTTTATATGATGTGTGTGTGTGTGTGTGTGTGTATGTGTGTGAGAGAGAGAGAGAGAGAGAGAGAGAGAGAGAGAGAGAGAGAGAGAGAGAGAAAGAGAGAGAGTATGTGCATCATATTACATAAACAACTTTGCTTTCTGCTTCTTTTATTCAACAATACACATTGTATGGTATGTTTAAATACTAGGGTGGATGCTACTCTTCAGTTAGCACTTTTAACTTATGGAAAAGTTTCTAATGACATGGTTTTTATTCTAACTAAAGCTTATCTTTTATTCTGAGTTTATCTTTCAAAAGTCTTTATTTGCATCTTTTTAGTGACTATATAGCATCTCATACTATGTATTTACCCAATTCTCTAATATTGAACATCAAGGTGTTTTAAATTTTTAACACCATCAGTAAGACAATAATGACAGTCTGCCTGCTGATAGCTACTCTGTCCTACCCAGAAGCAAGCTCAGCCTAAGTAAATAGGAATGGCAAGATTTTCAAACAAGGACAATGGATTGGTCAGTAATCAAACTATTTATTAGTTGTTCTTTGCATGTTACACATGCATGATTAAACCATTCAGGGTCAGCAGAGATCATACTGCTCACAGGACAGATAAAAGTGCTAACTGAAGTGTAGCACCCACACTAGTATTTAAACATAGGCAAGACAGTTGCAGGTGGAACACAATGATGCTTTTTTTTAAAAGAATGAAGTAATATTGCAAATTCTCTTTGCAAGAATACTAATGTCGGTTTTAATGATGACTTTTATTAATTCATTGAACAACTATGGATTGATTGATTGATTGATCGATTGATTGTTACCAGGGATTGAACTCAAGGGTGCTTACCCACTGAGCCACATCCCAGCCCTTCTTATTTTTTTCATTTTGAGACAGGGTCTCACTAGGTTTCTTACAGCCTTGCTAAGTTGCTGAGGCTGGCTTGGAACCTGCAATCCTCCTCCCTCAGCCTCCAGAGCCACTGGGATTATACATGTGTGCCACCATACCCAACTTGAACAAATATTTATGAGGACATCTAGGTAAGCATTGGGATGCCTTTTTAAACAAGACAGATTCCATCCTCAGGAGGCTTATATTCCGGCAAGAAAAAGTAAAGTAATAAATAAATTTAAGTGCAGGTAGTGAGGAGTAGTACGAAGGAAATATTGAAAAGTAAGAGAATCGAAAGTGGCTGGGCAGCAGAGGCTTCATTTTAGACAAGGAGCTCCAGGAATTTCTTTTTCTAAAAAGTATCCCTTCTCTGGAATAAGGGAATGAGCCTTGCAAAGATTTAAGGGGGACAGAATGAATGACAATAAGGACAAAAACCTAAAAGAAGGCCCAAGCCTGATGCTTGCCAGGAAGCAAAACCAGCCAGCTTAGCCTCGACAGACCCAGAAAAGGCTGGTGAAGGTGATTCCAAAAGTGGTTCTGGAGCCAATTAATAGGGGGCCTTATAGCTTTGGCAGGGGCTGATCTTCTCAATGTGATACCAACTCACATCAGCCAGGTCATTTGTACAAATTTATATTTTGAAAACATAACCTGCTGCTATGTGGGAAACTGACTAGAAGGATGTTAGAACATAAATAAAAAGACAAGTTAGGAGATTGCCACAGTCAGATATAACAGCTTGAACAACATGAGCGAAGCACAGGTGGTTAAAAACTGTCACATTCAAGGTATGTTTTGAAGGTAGAGCTGACTTGTTGATGGAAGAGGTGTCTAATTTAAGAAAATAAAGAAGGAAGGATGGTGCCTAGATACATGATCTTGCAACTCAAGGAATGGTGATGCCATATACTGAAAAGAAGAATCCCTACAAAAGAACAGATTTGAAAAAGAAAAAAACAATAATTTTGGCTTTAACATGTTATGCTTTTTAGACAAACCAGTGGAATTATTTAGTACATAGTTGGACCTGGAACTTAAGGGATAGAATGGAAGGGTTTTAAAAAAAAATTTATTTATTGGTTAATTATAAAATTTATTAATTATAATTATACATAAGAGTGGAATTCATTGTGATATATTCATACCTGCCCATAATATAATTTGGTCAATTGCATTCCCTGGTACCTCTCTTCCCCTCTACTTCTCTCCCTCTAATCTTCTTCCTCTACTAGTCTCTGAGGGGGATTATTATCAGCATGAAGATGCTATCTGAAGTCATCTGTGTGGATGAGACCACCTGGGGAATGAGTTAAGAAAGTGTCAAGGGTAGTGTAATGGTAATCTGGATTGTCAGCTTGACTGGATTGACAGACCCCTAGGAAACACCTAAGATTGAGACACTTCTGGGTGTGTCTGTCTGTGAGGGTGTTTTCAGAGATGACTGGCATGTGGAACAGCACTAAGGTGGGAGGCCCACCCTGAATGTGGTCAGCATTGTCCAATAGGCTGGGGGCTCTGATGCAACAAAAAGCAAAAGGATGCAAGACTGATTCTTCTAGAGCAGGTGCACCTATTGCTGCTGCCATCACCCTTGGACATCAGACTGCAGCTCCACCAGTCTTTCAAAGTGAAATCTCACCAGCAATTCTCCAGGAAGCATCTAGGCCTTCTGCCTTGGACTGCAGCCACATCATTGGTCTCTCTTGTCCTGAGACTCCAGCTTCCTGGACTGAGCAACCACTGTTTTCCCCAGCTCTCCAGCCTGTAGACAGCCATACTGGGACTGTCCAGCTTCTGATCATGCAAATCAATCTAATAAATCTCCTTTTATATATAATCATAGACTATCTGTTTCTCTAAGTAACCCTGACTAATACAGGCAGGTCCAAGAGCTTTGAGCTGGGTTCCTCTAACACTGAGAGCTAAGAGAAGAGGTAGAGTGTGCAGAGGAAACTAGGAAGCAATAGCAGAAACTAGGAAGCAACCAGGCAAGCACCCACACTCAAAGAGAAGTAAATGATTCCAGGTGACCCATGATTGTGCCATATCTGCTGAGAGGTAGCACAAAATCAGTGAAACTTGTCCATTGTGTTTAGCAATAGGGAGGTTGCTCGTGACTTTGACACAGCAATTTCAGGAGAAAAACCTTAACCAAAGTTGAGAAAGTGACAGTGAGTACAAAAAACTCTTAAGAAGCCTGGCTATAAAGGAAAGTCAAGAAATGCAGCTGAAACTAGAGAATGAAGTAGGAAGTCTATGAAAGGTTTGGTTTTGTGTTAGTCATGTGCTGATGAGCATGGTCTATAGTAAGAGGAAAGAGTCACTGTGCAGGGGAGGATAATTACAAGAAGGGAGGTCTTGCACAGTTGAAAGTGATAGGATCCAGCCTGCAGTGGGGTCCTTAGGAAGGAGCAGGAACTGCTCGTCCTTCATGACTATGGGTATGGAACAAGGAGGTTGATCAACTTGAGAAGGAGAAAAGGGAAGTTCTCTTATGCTTGCTTTTATTGAAGTAAAAATCAAAATTATCAGCTAAAAGACAGAACTTGGAGAAAGTGCTAGAGGTTAAAGAAGAGAGAAGATATAAAATGGTCATCTGGTTGGAGAACTGACCAAAGAATTTTAGCAAAACTTCCCTGAGGACCCACTCGGCATTTATGGCCACATGTGTAAAGTGAATGTGGTTTTCTTCCATCTGATTGAGCTGCTTGAGTGCAGATGTGGATTAGGCAGAATTTAATATAATAAGGGTTTGGATTTGCCAGGTAAGTAAAATGAAGAGAAGCAAGGGCAAAGGATTTGAGGGTGCAGGAATCTAAGGAGAGTAAGGAGAGAAGACAAGAGGGGAGAAGTTATTAGGGAGAAGATCAGGGATGGATCCACAGATTTTATGATGGTGTTGAACTTGAGGGAGGAGTCAGGAAGAGATGCTGAGTATACCAGAAATTGGGGTGAGGGGAAACAAGACATCAGAGGTTTCTGGTATGCTAAGGTCTAGAGTATGACTACTTGAGTAGGTGAACCTGATGATGATGGTAGAAGAAGAGATGCTAGAGACAGAAAGTCAAGAAACTGAGAAGCTAGCCTGTAGAACTGATCTTCTAAGTGGTTCTTAACACTCCTTGCACATCAAGTCATAAGAATTGAAAAATAAATAAATAAAAAGGTCTTAATGTCTAAACCCTACCTTGACTAAGTTAATCAGTACCTTTAAGGCTCAATGGGAAAGCTGAGTGTAGGCATTTTTTAAAAAAAAGTTGCCAAGTGATTCAAATGTACTGTCAAATTTGAGGACCAATGAGTTACATCAATGTCAAAGTCACAAAAATGATGGCAGGAGCAGTGGTGAAGGGGACACAATGAGCCTCAACCTAAAGATCTTCCTTCATGAGGAAGAATGGCAGGAAGGATGGAGAACTGAGACTCTGAAAGAGAAGCCACAGTAAGAAGCAAGGAGAATTCCCATTCCCAGCTCCAGGACCTGGAAATGTAGAGTGTGGGAACAAAAACAGCCACTGCTTACAGGGCTGATGAGAAACAGGATCCAGGTTGGTGTGGGTGAGCCATGGCTTAGACCAAGTAAGTGAAGGTATCATTTAGAGAATAATTCAAAGGTAAAAGAGATTGTGCTGCTCAAGTCCTGAGTTCCAACGAACGACCACACTGGAAGGGATGGCAGTTTGGGAAGAAATGGGAGATTGACTCAAGATATTTAATAAATGACTCCTTTGATGACTGGAAGGCTTGGACTTCCATTAGTGACTGAGGCCAATGAGATTATGAGACCTGATAATTGGGTTTCCATCTTTCCCTGGCCTCTTAGGGAAAGGTAGAAACCCAATCCAATTACAGCTTCCTTCTTGGGATAGGGTGCTGTGTACTATGTGGCAAGGAAGCCCTTGACTGAACTGGGTATGCAGGTGGTGGCAAGGGAGACTGGCTCTAAAGTCCTTTTCAGTTGGGTGGGGATAATATGAAAGGGAGGGTGGTATGTAACAGTCCCATTACTGTTAACCGTGAACTGTGAGCTTCCCTTAAACATCTTTGACTTGAGCAGTTAAACGGTCTGAATCAGGATTTACCATCATCTATTTACCTGTCTTTCTACAACCAGGTTTTAAAGTTGCCCCTGCAGAATCCTTTTCTTTTTACCCACAGCATCCAGCACAGTCCCTGGCTTATAACAGGTATTTGATAAATGTTTGATGCACTAGAATTAACTTTAAAAGTGAAACAGTTGTATTGTGCTAGAGTAAAGTAACCAGATGAGGTGAAAGTTTTTTGTTAGCATTTCTGGGTTGTAATCTAACCAGGCTGGAATAGTTACTAAGTAATGCACATTTATAACCAAACAGTGCTTTTGTTTTTGTACTTATAAAAAGAATTAAATTAAAATAATTTCTGTCAGGAACTGATGTAATAATATATGTGTTTAAGTGTTACATTAAGAAATCAATATTTCTAGCTTACACTAAGCACATTAAGCAACCCTTAATTTAAAAACATGAACAGCATGTATGCACAAGATTAATTCTGTGAAAAGATAAATACATCATCTAATCAGAGGAGACAATGAAACCTAGCATTACCTTTAATTCTAAACTTTATTCTATTTGGGATGCAAGATTTTCCCTGTCTTGGAGTCTGTTGTTTGGAATTGGGGCAATCTAATGCAAAAGAGAAAGCAAAGATTCTCTCCTCAAAGAATCTGCCATCTGCACTCAGCTTATTATATATATAGTAGAATTCTGTTGCATCTCTCCTGTATTTATAATTATTATTTCAAAATCTGAATATCAGATCCTTAATGTATATAATGGTTCATAATGTTATTTTTAAACATTTTTAAATGTTTATTTTAAAACATTTCATATTTTTTATGAATCATATCAAAATGAACTCAAAAGTTAAGAATTTATATACTAGGAGAAAAAAAGAAGAAAAATAAAACAAAGTAATCTTATCTGGATGCAACCCAGATGTGATTGTAAAATGACTCAAATGTAAATATCAAAATGTACAAAAATGTACAAAATCACAAATACATAAATCACAAAACTACAACTGAAAGGAAAAACAATGTTCAGCAAATATGGAAACAGGTTAATATCTATATTTAAGTGGAAGGGAAAATAATCTCAAGGGTTCAGGGTCAAATGACAAGGAACAACAGCTTCATGCAAAAGAAACATAAATTACAAATAAACACAAAATGACAAAAATTCAAGATATTAGTTTTTACCTATTGAATGATAATACAAATGCTAGTGAAGAAGTGCTGCAAAATAGTCACAGTACTTGTGATATTGTAGCTTAGGGCAGCCACTGTGAAAAGTTATATTGAAATGTCCTTTTTTTAAAAGTTCACATTTTATCTTTAGTAACTGTTTCCTAAGGAAAAAATGTCAATACAGTGAACTTAAAATGTTCGAAGATATTCATTGTTGTATTATTTATTAGTATTAAAAAAATAATAGGGACAAACAGGCGGAATGACAGCAAAGAGAGTGTACAACAGAGTACCCTGGAAGGTGCCTGGTGCTCAGGCTGCTATAGTCATGAGGACACAGTCACTTCATGGCATTATTAAAGGTAATGCTACATAGACACATGGAAAAGATATTTATGCCAATAAATGATTAAACAAGTTTAAAATTGTATGAGTATTGCTGGGCAATACAGGTGGTGCACACCTGTAATCCCAGCAACTCTGGAGACTGAGAAGGAGGATCGCAAATTCAAGGCCAGTCTCAGCAATTGAGCAAGGCCCTATCTCAAAATAACAAAGAAAAGGGGTTGAGGATGTAGCTCCAGGGTAAATTTCCCCCAAGTTAGATTTCCAGTACAAAAAAAAAAAATAGTATGAGTACTGAGATTGCACCCAATAAAAATATGGGAATTTGGACTAAGATGAAAAGGGACTACATTTTTAATATAATTATTTCAAATGTGAGAACAGTAGCAGCTAACATTTGCTAAGCTCTTACTATGTGCCAGACATCGCTCTAAGAGCTTTGTATATTTAAGCTAATGTAATCCTCAAACAAGCTTATTAAGTAGGTAATAATAATTAACTCCATTTTGTAAGTAAGAAAATTAAAGCACACAGAGGCTTACTAAGTTTTTTCAAGGTCATTCAGCTGCTGAGTAGCACAGACAGAATCAAAGGTAATTTGACCTCATGGCATAGAACTACAGGTTGTTTTCCTTTTTCAAGCTGTTCTATATTATGATTGTGATATTGCTTAAATTATTTTAAAATGAATTAGCTTTCTTCCAGAGAAACCTAAAGGCGTGGAAAACATCTCTGTAGTGCTTTCCAAATTCCATGGTGATTTCTCTTTGAGGATTTTTTAGTTAAACAAGCACCTGGGAACATAAGAATTAGCACTACATTTCTGGTGTTATTCATAAAGAACCGGATGGCTATACCTCCAGTCAGGGAGAGCTATACCCTGCATGCTGGGATCAAGATGTTGATGGTGTGTTCCCATCTACTTGGTGAACTTACTGCACTCCACTGCAAACCAACACTCCCATACTAGGAAGAACTACAATCAAATAACAGAACATAGTGCTTTCCTTGATCACAGAGGCTCAAGTTGGAAAAAAACAAAATGTTTTACAACAGTTGGGGATTTTTTCCTTTCATGAACAAAAGCTTGTAGGAAAGTCTACCTTGAGCATTTTTACTAGATAACATACCAAACTCTATTGCCATTGCTCAAAAACAAAGGTAAACCAGAGGGCCATCCTGCACATATATTCAGCTCAGATTCCTTCTAGAGAAATAATCCACTAGTTTCTCTTGCACAGTGTGGGACCAGGATTGTGGTGACATTTCCAGGAGACCCCAGGTACTGATTTACCATTTCAAATGAGGCCTCCCTTCTAACTCATTCCAAAGAATCAGCATCCTTTTAAAACATTTTTTCAATATAGTAAGATTTAAGTGCTTCAAGGATTTTTCTAAAGTCTTCATTAATAATGAAAGACACCTGAAACCAAATAAGAAAATAATAAATACCCAATGTAATTCCCACTTTAGGCAACTCCATTGATTTATCTGTAGATTAGAAACTGCTTTTATTGTCTAGGAGTAGTTGAAAGTGTTTGGACTTGACTCATACTTTTTGTCTTAGATTTCACATCAGTGTTTTGGATAGCAAACAACATGTTCAGGGAACTGTTGGGCAGATAGAAAAAGTAATGCATTTAACCTGCCTATCCACAACCAAGCATATTTCCTTAGCCATGAAACTCAGAAATGCCTTCTTCATGAGTGACTAGACAGACAGTGTGCTTCAGGACAGGATAAAGGCAGTACCAGGCAGGGGTAAGCTTTACTTGTGTTTATCAGCTTTGCAGAACTCATTTCAACTATCAGTCTTGCTTGGAGGTTTCCAACACATCAAAATGACAATATCTGAGGAGATTAAAAGCTAATTACCCTAATTTGACCATTATACATTGTATGCTTGTATTGAATAATTATACCATATCATATAAGTAAGTACAATATTATATGATGGGAAGTTAAAATCTAATAAAAGCCCCTATTCCATGGCACATTAGAAAAACATTTTGAATTCTCCTAATTTTTTCTTCCTACAAAGTAAATGCATTAACTATCTCTAATGCTATGCTGAGTGAAAATTACACATATATAAATTAGAATAAATTCAATATGTAAGAGTTATTGATAGATGGAGTGAGAAATTTTATGTATTATATATGTTATATATACTCATCTTGGATGATTTTGAAAGCAAAAACCAGGATTTGTAACCCAATCAATAAATGGTCTAAGGAACTGAACAGACACTTCACAGAAGAACTAAAAATGGTCAAAAAAATATGAAAAAATGTTCAACATCTCTAGCAATTAAAGAAATGCAAATCAAAACTATTCTAAGATTTCATCTCTCTCCAGTTAGAACGGCAATTATAAAACATACAAGCAAAAATAAATGTTGGCAATTATGTAGGGGAAAAAGGTACACTCATACATTGCTGGTGGGACTGCAAATTGGTGCAACCACTGTGGAAAGCAGTACTGGCATTCCCCAGAACCTTCTTAATTTACATCCAAAGGCCTTAAAATCAGTATACTACAGTGATATACCCACATCAATAGCAGCTCCACTTACTATTGTAAACTAAACTATGGAACTAACCTAGATGTCCTTCAACAGATGAATGGATAAAGAAATTGTGGTATATAAACACAATGGAATATTACTCAGCCTTAAAGAAGAATGAAATGATGCCATTTGCTGGTAAAGGGATGGGGCTGGAGAATACCATGCTAAGTGAAGTAAGCCAATCCTGAAAAACCAAAGGTCAAATGTTTTCTTTGATATACGGATGCTAATTCACAATAAGGGGATGGGATAGGAAAGAATAGATGTACTTTGGATTTGGCAGAGGGGAGGGAAAGGAGGGAAGGGGTATGGGGGAAGGAAGGATAAAGGAATGAATCAGACGTTATTACCCTATGTACATATGTGCTTACATGACCAGTGTGATTCAACATTGTGTACAACCAGAAGAATGAGAAGTTAAAATCCATTTATGTATGATGTGTCAAAATGCATTCTACTGTTATGTATAACTAATTAGAACAAATTTTTAAAAAGCATGATTTAATAAGTCAAAAACCCAGAACAATAGGTATAAACTTGGACTGGCCCAAACAACCTGGATCATGTGGTCATCCTTCAAAGAAAGCATGTTGTAGGTAGAACTGTATCCTTTGGACTCAGATAGGCTTGGAGCAAACCTGATTTTGACCTGAATCATCTATTTAACCTTGAACATGCAGCTGATCGCTAAACCTCAGTTTCCTCCTTTATACAATGAGCATAATATGTGTATTCATTTCACACTGCTTTGATAATTAAATCAGAGAGTTGATAAGACATGCTTAGCGTGTCATATGGCTATATATAGCAGGTGTTCCAGGGGAAAAGGATTGTTGAAGCCTTCAATAAAATCTCTTGCTTTTCAACTCTTATTATCCTTCCTTCCTGATCTTTGCATAGCTTCTTTATTCTCCTCTGGAATTGCTTTTAGAGTTTTGTAGATTTTGTCTTTCTGTTTTGTTGTGGGAGAAGATAGCTTTCAACTTACTCATGCAATGAGCACCACAGAGAAACTGGTCCTATGCTTAAGGCAGTGACAGAAATAGGTGCCAAGAAGCTTTCTTTTATGCTATTTCTTTCTGATCTTTCTGGTGTCTCTTCTGAATAGCTCGTTTTGAAGTCTTTAGTTACCATGTATGCTAGCTAGGTGTTTATACCACCTTGACTTTCTTGAGTTGGATTCTTAGGGCTGGATCTGGAACTGGCCCCCAGATTGGCACAGCTCCAGTGAAATTGGTTTGCTGGTTTAATTAGCCATGCATTTATCTGTAATCTGCACCTACAGTTCTGAACAGCTGAACTAACCATATGTATGTGATATGGCACCATCATCCCATTCTGACCTGATCTTCTCCAGGGTCATCACCCCAGCTTCTTGAAGGAAGAGTGAAAATCTGCTTATAGGTACAATTGGTTTGGTTCACTGGCCCCAATCTCCAACTAAGTTACAGTTTCCAGTGTTAGATCTCCTACTGTTGTCTACTTACTATGAATAATTTTTAGTTACAGTGTGCACAAGTACCATTTACTAGTAATTTATTGTCAAGTTAAAAAACATAATGATCTACCTCAACAAACTCAGTGGGTAGAACAATAAATAAACCTTTCAAAAAGTAAAATAATTTTCTATCTACCACTCCCCAGACAGGCCAGAAACCCTGTTAAAGGCTTATTTAAAGTAAGTAGTCATCAACAAATCATAAAACATTCTTTCTTTTCACTGGACATCTGTAGGTCTAATACAGGTATTCTGTCAAACACAAGCATACCAGAGAATTCAGTGACATTAAAATATTGTCAGTCCAACCCTCAAATTAGTATGGGAACCAACTGGCAACTTACAGCATCACTTTTAGCAAGTGAACTAAGAGACTATAACAGGAATTTGAGCATCTTTTTTTTTTTTTAGTTGTAGATAGACACAATACCTATTTTTAATTAATTTATTTTTCATGTGGTGCTGAGGATTGAACCCAGTGCCTCACATGTGCTAGGCAAGTACTCTACCATTGAGCTACAACCCTAGCCCAGAATTTGAGCATCTTCGACTTAACTGTTCCTGAGCAATGTAGATCAGAGAAGTTATACAAAGTATATATTCAGGTCGTTCCATTTTCACTTGTCTGATATAAGAATCTAGTGATTATTTCACTGTAATGTGCTCTTAGAACATTTGGGATCTTCTAAGCATTGAATTTTGCGATTTAAGAACATTACTTAAAATTTAGAACAATAAATGGAGAACACAGCATAAGGGGCTAAACAGGGTAAAAATCACTCTGTAATTTTATAGCCATTCTAAAATGATGCTAGATTTCAGGCACAGCCCCTTTCTTTTTTACCAAATCATACATCAGCATGGTGCCTCACAGTACCACAGATCTTTCCCCTCCAGTCCAGGGGCCAGGCTGCTGGTTGGGTGTGCAGCTGGTGCCATCTGCATTACCCTTCCTTTCTCATCATAGTTCCTCACACCCCACTTTACTCTCTATGTGTGATTTGGAAGGAGGGCAAAAGCCAATTGTTGGTAACTTGTAATGTATCAGAAAATGTTACCTATTTATTCCATTAAATCCTGTCAAATTATGCTGATTTGACAGATGTATGTAATAAATCTCAGAAAGTTGGTATTTTACTAGTAAAATAGACTCAACCATTAATATGTTGAAGGGTGAAAACTTGCCCAAGGTCACACACTAGCACTCTTCTCTCCAAATCCAGTCCCCTCCAACAAACTGAGCTGCCTCCCAGGGTGTCTGCATCTGCACCCCTCCTTCAAGTATTACAATAGCAAGAGATCCCTAAAGCAGAGAAGAATTAGCAAAGAGCTTTACACGCAGCTCCATGTGTGTTCAATGAATACTAACTATAACTCTCAAGTTTAAATTTGGTTTTTTAGAGATGGGCAAAACTCAGTAGAAGGGTCTTCCTTTCCTCTCCCACCTATATCAAGCAGGTCAGCATATGCCCCAGCATGAAGGGTAATTTCATATATCATCTTGGCTAGGCTACTGTGCCCAATTTTTCCATGAAACATCAGTTTAGATGCCACTGTGAAGGTATTTTTACCTTAATGTTACTGTTGACTCAATAGACTTAGAATAAGCAGATTACTAGTCATAATACGGATGAACTTCACAAAATCAGTTGAAGGGCTTAAGAAAAAAGACGGAGGTCCTCCAAGGAAGAAGAAATTCTGCCTCCAGACTGCTTTTGGATTTAAGACTGCAACACTGATTCCTGCCCAGGTCCTCAGACTACCAGCCTGCCCCACAAATTTCATCTTTGGCCCCCACAGCCATTTATATATACATAAATATGTACATATGTGCATATATATGTGTGTGTTACATATGCACACATTCTATTGATTCTGTTTATCATGTATTATATATTTTTAGATGACATATTTAATGCTGTAGAGAGAGAGAACATACACACAGACACACCACACACCCTGCTGTTTCTCTTTTTCTGGAGAACACTGTCTAATACACCTAGAAAACTCTTCTGCTAGGAACCCTCCACTGCTTTTACAGATAACCACAGAATAGGTATAGGATTAGTTCATCCCCATCTCCTCAATCCCAGAGCCAAAGGGAAGAGCAAGATGCTTCATGAACATCTTGCATTATTCTGACTTTGATCATAATAAAGCTCCTTTTGCTTTGCCTCTACGAACCTCTTAGGGACCTGAACCACAAGCCAGATTTCTCTGTATCAAGTTAAGTTGTCTGACTTTCCCCCAGAGAGTCAGAGTCTATCTGAAAATGAGAGGTTTCCTCTACTGTTAAAGAGCAGTTTAAGATAACAAAATCCATTCTATAGGAACTACTTTGCTGCCTTTCAGTATATGTTGTTCTCAACCAGTCCCCTCCCCTATTGAAATGCAGACAATCCCTTTGGCCCTTTGCAGATGTGATAAGATCTGATTTTATTTTTTATCAATCCAAGGGAACCAATGATTGATTCTTAAAGGAGCTATCAAACTAAAATGCTTTCCTCTTAAAATTCTAGACCTCCTGCTTACTTGTAAAAAATACACACAGTTGACTGGAAAATTGATCATTCCTCCATAACAAGACTAAAGATTAGCATTTTCAAAGAAAGGATTTTATTTTCTAATCAAATCTAGCAATAAAAGCTAATGATATTCAATTTCCCTTATATGTGTTCAGTTGCTACTTATGATAAAACTTGTGGAAGCTGAAAACAATTTAGCATATTGTCCTTCGATCTATCTTCCTCACAGAAATACAAATCAGACCACAACAGAATCTCCTGCTTTAAACTCTTCAATGTTCTGCTTGCCCCAAGGAATAAAATCAGAGCTCATTAGAGTGCTACACAAAGATCAGAGACCCCAGGACTTACGGTATTGGAAGTGAGGCTAATGAGAGGTCTAGGACAAGACAGTACACATGTCATATATTGATGACTATGCTTCAATCACAGAGTGATTGCACCAGACACTCCAAATTTTCTATAAAGCCTGGAAGTTCAGATTTTTCCATAGATTTTAAAAGTTAGATTTAAAATCATAGATTTTAAATGTTGAAAACTTTTTTTCAAAAAATATTAGCCAGGTATAATGACACACACCTGTAATCCCTGCTATTCAGGCAGCTGAGGCAGAAAGATCGTAAGTTCAAGGCCAGCCTGGGCAACGTCACAAGATTTGGTCTCAAAATAACACTTTTTTTAAAAAAATGGCTGGGGATGTAGCTTGGTGGTAGAGTGCCTAGCATGTAAAGGCCTTGTGTTCAATCCCCAGTACCACCAAATGCATACATACACACTCAGTGAGCCAAAGAAAATCCACCTAATTCCCCAGTTTGTTCCAGGGACTCCTGTTTGCAATGCTGGACTCTGACCTGCTCACCTGTAGAGCTTCATTTCTCATTCTGCCCCTTGAACATATACTTGATTCTCTAATCATATTCTGATAACTCTGGTTCTCACTTTGAAGCTTCAGTTATGTGTTCCTCCGCCCCTTCTTCAATCACATGTTCAAAAACCCCTCCTTGATCCACTTTCTTATCTGTGAATATATAGTTGCATTATATAATTCAGTTCAAAGTCCTTTCTTCAAGGCATCCTTCACTCCTACCAGGGCCAAACTTACCATATAATCCCTAGTACCACACTGTTCCCAAACTCTACATAACCTCCCTGTTATGCTTAAAATATTTTGCCCTTATTGTCTACCTGACTCCTCCTAAAAGGCTCTAAGCTTCCCAAAGCAAAGCAGAATCTTATCAATCTCTGGTCTCAGTATTAATGCAGTACCTGGTATGCCACCACCATCAAATACAGCATGTGCCCTATTCCAAGGGTTTCACAAGAATCAACTTGAACTCTTACACCAAACCTGTGTAATCATGGTAATTTTACAGATAAACTGAAGCTCGGAGTGTCACAAGATTCAGCACAGATAGTCTAGAATTCATAACCCTGGGTCTGTCATGCCCCTATACCATATTTTCTCCCATATGAAGCAGTGTTGTTCTTTGGAAATAAAATTAAATCCAAAGTTTTCCCCTAGTAGCTGACCATGCTTCTGTATTTCCAGTTCCTTTCTTATGTATCTTTCAGTTGCTAATCAAATAAAAGAGCTCAGAGATGGTTTTGTCATGAAGGATTTTTATATAAATAGTGGTGTTCAAAGACTCTAAACCCAGCAGATTTCCTGAATTCATCTGCTCTCAATTCAACCTTAGTGAAAAAGAAGAGTGCAGCCTGACCTAGTGATAACCCCATTAGGCAGTTTCTTTTGGTGCAAACAGCAATTTAAGCAAATATTCCCCTTTGTTTTTTCGAGTACTCTTTGTTATTGTAGTGAAATCCAAGTTGGGCTTCATGTGGGAAATCAAACAGTCAGAGACAGGGGGACTTTTTGTTATACATAGAAAAGCAATGGAATGCTTTTTATTCCCATTCAAGCAGTTATTACTTATCTGCATGACTAAGGAACAGAAAATCTAAAAAGAAGCTAAGTGCTAGACTGGCCTCTGCTCCTTCACCCAGATGGAAGTTTCACAGGCTTGTTTGAAGTTTCGGGTCAAGGGCTGTCACTCTCAGAAACCAGTGGGTCTGCACTTTCCTTTGCGATACAAGTACTCCAACTACAGACACTGTTCCTCTTTTTATCTGAATACAAAAATCCAACTAAAGTAGCTCAATGTTTAATAAATGTGAAGGCCTGATAATACATAAGAGACTCTGAGGTACTCTGCTGACACTTAAATAACGTAACCAAGGACAATGGGAAAATCATTTAGTGCTATTAATCAGTAATCTAGAAACATTGTGTCTGAGTAGGACTGTCTTTCTCTTGGTTAAAATTTGCGAATTACCAGAACTGAAAAACCTGATAAAGAAGTATTCTGTAAAATCCAAATATTTCCGTCAATTACAGTTCACACTTTTGTAAGGTTTAAACTTGACATTTGGAAGCATTTTAGTTACCACCTTACTTCAAAACAAACTACCTGTGGTTAAACTTCTACCCTCCTTTCATTTAGATTTGATATATAGAAGGCTTAGTCCTCTGTTTAATGTTGGTTTTACTTTTTGTTGGTTTTTGCTTGTGTGTTTGTTTTAGTTTTCAAATAAAGATTTCTTCTGCTATCCCTACTGTTTTTCAAAAAAAAAAAAATCTGTTCCTGTATTTCTGACTCATGAGAAGAGCTGCCATCTACTGGCCACTGGTTCTATATGAACTGTTTGAGGTCCTTTAGGAAGGGACCACAAAAAAACACAGGCATAGTTTTAGAAACAGCTAAAGTGAGTTAAAATGATTTACACTTATCCACTTTAGAACTTGCCTCCAAATTATATACCCCTTTTTCTCTTTTTCTTTACTTTCTTTCTCACTTGAGGCAATATGACTTAATCATTAGACAAGGTCGACCTGCAGGTTTGGGGGGAGAAAAAAAAAAAGCAACCTTTTGGTGCCCCCTGCTGTTCAGATTCCTTGGCATTTCTGAACTTTCACTGGCTCTTCACATGTATCTTTTTACTTTGCTTTTAATCAACATACAGTAATTGCACATTTTTATGAGGTGCAATGTGATATTTCAATATTTGAATACAATGTATAGGAATCATATTAGAGTAATTGGCATAGCTATCACCTCAGACGTTTATCATTTCTTTGTGTTGAAATCACTCAAAATCCTCTCTACTAAGTATTTTGAAATATTCAATTAATTTTTGCCATAGTTACCATTATAGTGGTATAGAACATTAGAAGTTCTTCCACTTATCTGACTTCATTCCTGTGCCTTTTTTGCTAAAGCTAAAAGCTAAATAATTAAATTAATGTGCTTGTTCAAGCACACCTCAATGAATAAACATAAATTATATCATGAATCTATGAACCATGCTCTATTAGAAATGACTGGGATGCAAAATTGTGATAAATGTGATAAGGAAAGAAAAATGAAGAATTTTCAACACTAAATTACATGAAAATCTGGTTTAAAGTGTCCCTGGAGTCCATCAGTTTAGTTAAAGCAAATCCATGATGTCTGGTTTTAATAACAGCTTGAAGAAGAGAGAGAAAGTGGGCAGCAGGGAAGATGGTGAGAAAGGGAAAGGAAGGGAGAGAAATGGGAGGGAAGGGGGCAGACAGGGAAGGACAGAAGGGGAAGAAAGAGGGCAGGCAATAAAACAACTTGGCATTTGCCTCTTTCTGTCCTCTTTCCACTCCACTTTATAAGGAACTGTCCTTCAGAAACTCATTACAAAGTTCTCCTTGATTTTTCCCAAGCTATTGATTTGATTAAGATTTTCTTCTTCTGACCAGGCCCAGTGGTACACACTTGTAATCCCAGCTACTCAGCTGAGGCAGGAGAATTGCAAGTTCCAAGCCATCCTCAGCAACTTAGCAAGACCTTGTCTCAAAATAAAAAAATAAAAGGGATGTAACTCAATGGTAAAGGGCCTCTGGGTTCAATTCCCAGTACTCGTCCACCCAAAATATTTACCTTTTCTGTTAATTTGGTGACTTACATTTATTGATTTGTGTGTTTTAAATGATTTGTGAATCCCAGAACTATATTCCACTTGATCATGGTGAATGACATTTTCAATGTGATGCTGAATTTGGTTGGCTAGTATGTGATTCACTATATTAACAGAACAAAAGGCCAAAACAGGATCATCTCAATAGATGCAGAAAAAGCCCTTGACAAAATATGACATTCTTTCTTGATAAAAACTCTCAAGAAATTATGTATACAAGGGGTGTTTTTCAAAACAATAATGGCCATATATTGCAAGACTGCAGCTAACATACTCAATTGTTAAAAGTTCAAAGTTTTTTCTCTAAGATCAGGAACAAGATAAGAATGTCCACTCTCACCTTTCTATTCATATACTACAGAAAGTACTAGATGGAGTAAGAGAAATAAAAGGCAATCAAATAGGAAAGGAAGACGTGAACCTGTGTATGCATGTTCTGCTAACATTTAGAACCCTGAAGACAACACCAAGAAACTATCAGAACTATTTTTAAATTGTAGTAATGTTGCAGGATATCAAAAGCAGTAGTATTCCTATACAATAATAAACTATCTGGAAAATAAAGCAATACAATTTACAATAGCACCCAAAGATTTCTTAAGAGTATATTTAGCCAATGATGTGCTATATCTATGTACCGAAAAGTCTAAAACATTGATGAGAGAAATTGAAGAGAATTAAAACAATGGACAGGTGTCCTGTGTTCACAGGTTGGAAGAAATAATGTTGTTAAAATGTCTATACTACACAAGATATTCTAAAAATTCATTGCAATCCCTTGCAAAATACTAATGTCATTCTTCACAGAAGCAGAAAAATATTCCTAAAATTTATAGAGACCCACAAAAGTCCTTGAATAGCAAAAAAAAAAAAAATCTTAGAAGAACAAAGCTGGAAGAATCACATTACCTGACTTTAAAATATACTAAAAATCTATAGTAATCAAAACAGTATGGTGTTGGCATTAAAAGAATTTGATAGATGTGAGGTGATAGATGTAATATTTAGCTTTATTTAATCATTACACACTGTACATACATATTTATATCATAGCATCACATTTTCTCCATAAACATGTAAAATTGTTATTTGTCAATTAAAATAAACAGATACATCAAGGAAAACAAGATTCTCCCTGTCCATTTTCCCTATTCTCTATTCTCTTCCCACTCCACTTCACAAGAACTGTCCAGAAATCCATCACGAAGTGTTTAACTAGTAACAAGCTCCTCTGCAACCCCATCCTCATTCTAGGTCACCCCTTTCATCTTCTGGCCTTTACTGAAATCTAGTCTATTATCTTCCTCTCTATCTCTCTCTCTCAGAGAGGTTGATATTCTTCCATTTACGTTAACATGGGACTGTGATAAAGGATGGCATTTGCCTGATCCCTCCTTGCCAATTCCAGGTGGACTTGATTCCATGATCTCTATAACAACTAATGCTACTGTGGGGTCTCCATCATCTGGCTCTACCCTCCTCTCACTAGTTTTGTAGCTTTGATTTACCAACCTCCAACCCCAACAACCGGATCCTGGGTTATGGTCTTCCTCTCATCCCAACCCCTGCAAGCCAGTCCCATGAGACTGTATGAAGGTGGGCAATACACAGGTACCTTCTGTCCCATCTGATTATCTATATAATACAGCTGTTCCCTTCTTGGATTTTGCCATTACCTCTAGAACTTACTTGTCTTTTATCACCTTGAACCCCACTGTCTCATTTCAGAACCTTGAAAGGTGCACTGCTCTGTGCTTTCATATTCTCTAACCTCACCCAGGCCACATTGTTTCATCATATCCTTTTTTATACACAGCACAGAAAGTAGGAATCATGTCTCTTTGCTGAAAGACTGAACATACTGCTCTTTATGGAGGGAGGTGTAGGATTCAGGGCTTTATCTTGCCCTTTGCTCACCCTAAAATAGAAATATTAAAACCTTCCTTAAAAGATATAAGGATTCTGGGATTCAAAGATAGATATCATCTGGCAACCAGAACATGTTCTTAATGTGCAGCATTATTCTATGGAAAGTGGAGAATATGCAAGATTTTACATCAATAATTCCAAATTACATGCAACCTAAATGATCTCTAGTAGGGTCCCAATAATTCAGTGGGAAAGCTAAAAAGTGATTGACTGAAGTGACACATGTCACACATTTTCTGGACATGTGTTAGTCCTGAAATGGTTTGAAGAAGTCTTCAAAATAGACATACACTTTCATTTTTTTATCTATTCATTCACTCAATTCTTTTTATCTAAATGGAGTCAGATAACACTAATGAGATCATATTTTTTAAAATGTTGGGCTATTAGAATAAGGTAAGTTCTAAATCAGCACTAACATTTGTCTTGAATTGTGTGAATCCAAAGGCAATATTCTTTCCATTGTACTTTATTGCTTGCAGTGATTAATTTATATGACATACCAGTAAATAATATAGTAAAGAATCACTGCTATGTACAAGAAATGCTAAATAATAAAGAAGTTCAAAGGATATCAATATTGAACTTCAGAAATTTAATATATATAATCAGTCAAACAAAGAGAGGTAGACTATCTAAATACACTTAAAAAAAGTTTTAGCAATAACAAAGCTGTTGCCCCTGCCTTTTAAAGCTCCCCTGAAATACAAACATTAGGGAAATACAAACAACATGAAAAAGGTTTGGATAAAGAAGTTCAAAGACAAAGTTAACCACATACACAAAGTAATCTGTGATCCAAACAAAAAAACAAAGGTGAATTAATGATGTCAACTCTGGGTTATTTCACATTATCTGTTCTTCCCCCCAAAATTCCTGGTGGCAATTTGTTAGATATCCGAGTTCAAAATTTGTTTACTATTATAATTATCAAATCATGTCAACTGTATGTATGAAAATATTTTCTTAGCAATATACTACAATTTCCTGTATTAAAAATGCAATTTTAAAAAATAGTATATAAGTTTATCATGTTTAAAAATGTAAGTTATTGTAGATTTTCTCTGTACACCATACTCTGTACACTCTCTGTACTTCTCACTGGGACACTGAAGGACCATTGCTCAAGACCCGATATAGACACTATAGTCACACCATCTCAGTACCTTGTTGACTGGCAGCTGGAAGTTCAAGAGGCCTGTATAAAAGGTTATTTTAAAAGGGAAAGCCACCGAAATATTTGTACACCTTCCTAACCAGAATTGTTATAAGGTGGCCTAGGTACTTCTTTAGAATTTTCTTCAGAAATGTAAGTTTACAGGTTAATTGAGAGGAATTTATAGGACAAGAATCAAAGAGTAAGGCAAGATATGACTTTCACAGATAAATCTTAGAGACTTCTGTCTCACTGAAGATTTCCCCATGCCAATCAAAAAGAGATCTATGATTGTTTGAGTCAGCTTTGTATTGCTGTGACCAAAACACCTGACAAGCACAACTAGAAGATTATTTTGGCCTGCAATTTCAGAGGTTTAGTCCATCTTCACTAAACCTGTTATGCACCCAGGATCCAGCTCCTCCAGTCATGACCCACCTATCTACAGTTAGTACACCGTCAACCCAATTAAACCTAGGTTGGAATGATCAGGTTATGGCTATCATAGTCTGATCATTTTTACATTAACACAAAAGCTTGAGGGGGACACCTCATATCCAAGCCATAATACCAATATCTGAAATTTTGTTCTCTTTTTGTTCCAGGCTTGTTAAGAAAAAAAATAAAAAATAAAGACCCAAATCTTGAGATTAGGGCAAAAACACTACCACCTACCTTTTCAAATTGCCACACAGAAGGACTGTCAAAAAAAAGCATGCACGCCCAAGGACCATTTGGTTCCACAGCTCTCTGTATCCAGATGAGTGGTGCACACCTATAATCCCAGCAACTCAGGAGGCTGAGACAGGAGGATCACAAGTTCAAGACCAGCCTGATCCAGATTCTGTAAACTAACAAACACACCCTAAGAGGCAAACAATGACCTGAAACCTCAAACCAAACCCAGTGTTCCATCAATTTTCGTATATAATTGCAAACTAAAAGTGCAGCTAATTCTCAAAGGTTAGAAAAAAAAATCAGAAAAATAGTATTTTGTCCTACGTGAAATTCAATTTTAGCATCCATAAAGTTGTACTAGATTACAGCCATGTTCATTTTATTAGGTACTCTCTGTGCTTTTGAACTTCTGTGGCTTCTCAATGTTTGCCTCTTGATAGGCAAGATTTCCCAACCCGTTTCTTAAGGGATGTAACTTGTTTACTGTTTCTTATTGGTAAGCATTCCAAGTCTTGTGGTGTTAGGTATTACCCTGTAGGAATTTATGTCAGTTACTATCCCTGTCCCCGAGAGATGCAATGGTATCTAGGGAAGAACTCCATAAAATAGTTTTATTGACTTGTAAAGTACAAACCCAATTTTGTATCTGACTTTTCAGTTTTATTCCAGTATTCTTTTCTGTTCACTGTTTCAGTTCATTATATCCTCCTTTGAATAATCAGCTTTTTCACCCAACTGGTTCCTTTGTTAATGAGTTAAATTCATCTCTGACACAGGCGGACTGTATATAGGAATACTGCATGTTTAGCCTTCTGAAAACTTGACATATTCTTCTAAAAATGAATTATTTTATTTAAAGAATCCTATAGTAGTTGCTGTAGTTTCAAATCACCATTAGTGGACCAGTCTTGTGCTTTTTAGTATTTGCACGCTTTGTTCTCATAGGGCACACTGGTGAAAACTGGGGGTCCCCTTGGGAGGTGGGCTAATTTTTTCTTGAACTATGTGTCCTCATATACAAAGAACAAAATAGTGCCTAACAATCAGCTGGTGGGTGGGTAACTAATTTCTTAGGAGAGAAAAGAGCTTAGGTTTAGCGAGAAATGCTAATTTCTTCTCATAAATGGCTTGCAAATTTTATGGCTTGCAGAGAACCCAGACCAGACTAGGAAGTTTTATCTTAGCAAACATCATGTGTTCAAAATCAAATATTTGAGCCTAATCTTCCAGTTACAGCAGAAAAGTCCAGAAGTCCAGTCAAATTCCCTCCAGGCTTCGAGTTCCCTTTCTGTAGAGGGATGTTTTCATATTTACAAGGTCTAACTTGTTCACAGTGTCTTTTAACTTTCAGCAGGGGGTGCTGAGGAGAAACTGGCCTCAGGGGTCACATCAAAGCCCATAAGTTGGTCAAGATCCCCCTACTGAAGCAGCAGTCACAAAACCCATTGCATCCTGTGTGCCCTGCAATTGTCTGTCCCAACTGTGTGCGCTTCTAATGCTACAGTGGTCAGAAAGACCCCTAGAAAACTTTCTCTTCATCCATGAAGAACTCTCAGCCTTCTGCCCTTTCAAGGAAGTACCTTGTCTACTTTTACTCCTTTTGCTCTTTCATTTTATGACCTAAAAGAAATAGGTAATTGTAGCAGAAGAAAAATTGATATTGTGAGAAAACTTAGAGTTAAAGCAAATAATGGGAGAGTCAACATGTATACTGTTTAAATAAGCAGGTTATATGAGCAGCACCCAGGCTAAAAAGACAGTGATGCTTTGAGTAAAGCTGTACTTGTGTATTGTTTCTGTGTTTCGCTGCAGTAGGGAAAGAGGTAAGTATCTCCTTCCTCAGATCCCGTATCCTCGCGACATTTGCAGGATTTCTGCATCTCAGAGGTCGCTCTTAAGATCCCTGCCAGCTTAGGAAAGGTTACTCCACCCGAGTAAAAAAAAAAAAAAAAAAAAGGATTACCTTACTAGAGAAGGCATGGGAGTTTAGAGAGGCCCCCAATGGGGGCCTGGTAGTGAGCGGGGCGTCCTGCCAGTGTTGAATGATGGCAACATCGGTTCAGATTCTGAATCGACGTATCCTGGATGCTGCTCCAGGGTAGACAGGGTTAAAGATGGCCTTTGCCTGGTCAGGCTGGGAGCCAGTCGGGGGTTTCATCCCCTTGAAAGCCTCCCCTCAAATTAAGATGAATAAATCATAATTTGTAAATCTGTAGCACGTTACTCAGTCTTTTGTCAACGCTGATCAATCTCTTTCCCGCTACATCCCTCCTCAGTCTTTGAATGGTTGGTTTACGGTGGTAGGAAAAGCAGGCCACGCCCCCAGCCCGCCCCCGCCCCACATCAGCGCGGGAGGGAATCTCCGCAAGCCTCCCCCGAGGATTCTCCCTCCCGCGAGAACTTTGGAACGCAGCCGGGCCTGATTTCGCAGCCCGGGCGTAAAGGCATCTGGTACTGAGCCGACCTGGGAGTACTGCTCTTCTTACAGGGTTCCAGTGAAAGTTAACGAGCTAATTAAAATACAAAGCGGAGAGCCTGGAACAATAGAAGTTTCCCATAAACCCATCCAATATTACCACTCTCTTGAACCCGTTACAACGCGGGAAGAAAGAGAGAAACCCGGAGAACCGGAAAGGTCTGCAAAAGGGGCGGGACGCGGGAACCTTGATTTGAGGAGGGGGGTGGCGGGGGAGAGCCCACGAGCGCAGCCAATCCAGCTGTCCCAGGGAGGAAGAGGAGGAGTCAGGGCCCACCCCCGGACTCCGCTCTGCTCCCTCCCGCGCGGTGTGTTTGGCCGGGCTGCTGCGTCTGGGCCCGGCGCGCTCGCCCAACGCAGCCTCTCCCCAGCGCAGATATGGCCTCGGGCGCCGCTACCACTGCTGTGAAGGTGAGATCAGACCGCCCGGCCACTGTGGTCCGCCTTGCCCGGCATCCTCTCGCCTCCGCTCCAGGGGACCGCACCTCTGGTCTGTGTGCCCTGCAAGTGCAGCCCTGCCGCGGCGGCGAGGGGCTGGGGCGCGGCCCTCCGGAGGGCTACACACCTCCTCGCCTCCAACCTTTGGGCTTATCTGCATTCCTCTCCCCAGCGTTGGGGCTTATCTGCATTACATTCTGCAGGCGGTAGCAAGTCTTTTTGAGAGGGGCAAGGGGTAGCCATTGGCTTCGCCCGCGCTGCCACCCTTCCCGGCACCACTCCTTTCCCGGGAGGTGCGCTGGCTAGAGCTGGCTGTTGTTGCCCTAGGTGGCCGCGCTCCTGCAGCTTCTGCGACTGTTCCCTGGTGCCTTGCGGGACTTGCGCTTCCGCTCTCTGACTCTCACTGTCCTCGGCCCACGTGGGAGGGCTGCGTACTTGCTCTTTTGCAAGCTTCCGGCTTCGTTTTCTTACAAACTTAGCTTTCTCCTTGCCGAAGTTTTCCTCTCAGCGCAATGCTGTGGGGTTCTGAGACTTTTCTTTAAATACCATGAAGGAGTACAGGCGTCTCTTCCTTAGGACCGCTCTCGCCTTGGAGGCCTCTGACTTGAAACTGCTTTGTGTGCAATCTGGAAAGTTAAGAGCTTAGATTCCTTGGGCCCCTGGTCCTCCGAGGTCTGAGCACGTGGGTTCAAAGCGCGTAGGGAAGCTTTGGCCTGAGTAGAGCGTGACTTTTGAGAGTTACAGTGAGCTTCCTTGGAGTTTTAAACACTTCTTTCCTCGTTGGTGGAATGTGAGCAGAATTACAGTACACAAAGAAAATTTTGTGATAAAACTTCAGGCCTTTTCTGGACTGTTTATTGTTGGCCAACTGTGCAATTGACTTGGTTCAGTTTTAGAAATTTCTCGCCCATAGAGCACAAGGTCCTCTGTCTCCTCCAAGCATCTCGGTTCCCTGCACTTGTGTGCGGCTTTCTTGGAGTAAAGCACTTCTCTGGGATCCGTTGGGAGTCAGCCAGAGGGAATGGTACATTAGGTCTTTGGGGGTACTTCATGGACCACTTACAAGGAGAGGAGTATGTGAGGGTGTAGCAATAAGAATTAGATCTGTAACTTTTGCGTTTTAAAAAGAGTTATTTACATTTAAAAAAGACCTCTCCCAGGCCAGTCAGAGGGAGCAAAGCTGAAAGGTTTTTCATGAAACTCATGTGCAAAGTATGTACCTTTCCTAAAGTACCTATCTATGATGTGCAGCTTTCGCTGCAGAAATTATTGGGAGGGTTAGGATTATATTTTGCACATGGTTGAAACTTATTAAATAGTAGTGTTTATAAGTGGGAGAGCTTAAGCTGATTTTAAATTACCCTTTCTCCCAACAATTAAATTATGTTAGGTATCATTAGGTCACAGTTTTCTCTTACAGGAATTCATTTAAAGCACCATCAGAAAGAGGGATCTTACTTAAAACAGCCTCGCTTAAATCTGGTTAGTATTCCCCTTGACAGTTTCCCTGTAAAATAATGCAGTGCATTTAAGTGCAGAAGAGGCAATATGATTTAAGCCCTGATGTAAATATTGAATGATGTATATTTTTGTTCTTGGCAAGCTGCTGGTTATAAAATTAAGAGGTACAAATGGTGCTAGGCCTGCCTGCTGATTTCTCTCTGTGAGGCTAGAACAGGTGACAACTTCGTCATTGAGAATCCATGTTGCCAACATTGTTTCTCCCTAACTGCTAAGGCAGCATCCTGTGTAGAAAACATGAGGTACCCGTGTCCAGAGCAAAACAGCTAGTAAGAACCATATTCTCTCCCCTCATCGTGTGCAGTAGTGGCAGCACTTTTCTTTCAAGACCATATGGCCACACTAACACTGTTTTGCAAATGTCAAAGGTCAACTAAGGTGTCCAGAATTATACAGCAGGACCTAGATAATGGCAGAATTGGGCCTAGAGCCCGATGTTACACCAACTAGATGTGAGGCATTTCTGAAATGTCTCTGTTTTATTGTGAGTCAGGAGGACATCCAGCCTTAGGAAGGGGAGTGTGGAATGCAAGCACAAAGCAGGTAAATCTCCCTGAGCCCACTGAACACTCTCCAGGTCTGGTGTGGGGGCACAGTTGTGTGTCTGAGCCCCCATTGACATCACTGGCAGGTAACATGTGACCTGACTTACTGCCATCATTTCATTTGGTCATTTAAACAACAGTTTGGCTAGAGATGTAGCTAGGTTGAGGGTGCTGTTGCTTAGCTCAAGGTGGAAAGGGGAGGAAAGAGCTATGGAACCTAGAGGCCCAACCAATATTTCAAATGGTCCTTACACTTCCTCCTCAGAACCTTACCCCTTAAGCCTTAGGTTAGGGTGCTTGGCTGTCAGAGGAGCTCTAATCGCACCTACTTTGAAAGATTTTGGATTTAAGCACAATAACATGTAACACACCCTGCCCAGTTCTGGACAGTCTGTTAAGGCCAGGCCCAGTACCTCCCTTTGTAAAATACAACTATTACCAGGGGTTGGAATTTAAATTCAGTCACCTTAGTTTAGGAGGTACAATTAGATCATAAAGGTGAAAAACATCATCAAATTGGGATTGGAAGTATGATACTTGTAATATTGTTAAAAATCTAGCTGTCTAGCTTCTGCTGGAAAGGCAGAATCCTTTCCAAAAGTATGTACTGAATACCTGCCAGGCACTGGGGGTACATCTTTGAGTAAGTCAGTGTCCCTCTTTTCTTCAAGCTTATCTTCTAGTGGAGGTGGAAGGCCAGCCAACATGAGAGTGAAACAGAGTAATGGGGTCAGAAAAGGCCTCTAGGAAAGCTGTGCAGGGGTTTCCCCCAATTTTATATGTTGAAACCTAATCTCCAATATGATGGTATTAGGAGGTGGGCTTTGTGGGGGGAGGTGATTAGTCTTGAAGTTAGAGCCTTCATGCATGTGAATAGTGTTTTTGGAGAGGAGTAACTGGGGATTGAACCCAGGGCGCTTAACCCCTGTCACATCCCCAGCCCTTTTTACATTTTATTTTGAGACAAGGTCTCCATAAGTTTCTTAGGCTGGCTTTGAACTTGCAATCCTACTGCCTCAGCCACTGTAGCTGCTGGGATTATAGAAGTGCCACCACACCCAGTGAATAGTGCTCTTTTGAAAAAGAGCTGCCTTGTCACCCTGTACCATGCAAGACCTCACCTGTGAACCAGAATAGGTTCTCCCCAGACACTGAATCTGCTTTTATCTTGGATTTCCAGCCTGCAGACTGTAAGAAATAGATATCTGTTGCTTGTAAGCCACCCAGTCTGTGGTATTTTGTTATAGCAGCTTGAGCAGATTAAATACAAACTGATAGACAAAATGAGAATAAAGAACCATGTGAAGACCTGAGGAAGATGGGGATCGAGACAACTAGAACCATGGTCTGAGGAAGAAGTGAGCTGGAGTTCTAGGAATAGAAATCTCAGTGCTGGTGCATGTTAAGAATTGGATGGAGGCAGCGTACTGAACCTTCCATATAAACCATGATTTGTATTTGATTCTAAATGTTCTGGGAACCATTAAGGGGTTCTGAGCAGAGAGGTAGCATCTGATTTACATTTTTAAGTGATGACTTAGCTGCTGGTATAAAGTAGCCTGCAAAGGGAAGGAGCTAGATCAGGCCAGATGCTGTGGCACAAGTGTCCTAGTCTGGGGTGTTAGCCTCAGAGGTACTAGAACAGAGATTGGCGGGATATGGGGACTACAGCAAGAGTAACAGGAGGATTTAATGTTTCTGACCTGGAGAACCCAAAGGATGGTAATGCTAGCAATCATTTTTAAATAGGAGATGGGAGCCATGAGTGACTCTCTGAAGCATAGGCGTGACTATAGGATTCCTTCCTCTGCTGGTTAACACGCTGGGACATATGATGCCAAGGGGCCTCTTTGCTATAGGAATAAAGTGGGTGCAGAGTGGTGTTGGGTTGAGGGAGGAAGGAAGCCCCTGAGAAGAAGAGTAATTAAGATAGTCTTCTGGTTCACTGTAGTTGGGTGGTTCATGCAGGGGGTGAGGATAATAGGTGGGCAGCCAGGAACAGAGGCAGTGGGACGCACAGCCATGGAATTAACACCTGGCATTGTCCAGGGGGACTTCAGGGAGATATTGTCCTCCAGCTTCAGCCATAGCAGATGGCAGCTGACCAGGCAAAAGGCCAAACAGGTCTTTGGCATCCAGAGAGAGGGTATTCTAAGGGGCCTCTCAATGGCCTATGACTTCCCCTGCAACTGCCCAACTTTCACTCTGGGAGATTAATAAATAACTTGTTAATCTTTTTTGGTGTGACCAGGAGGAGATATGTTTTGTAGCGACGTGCCCGGCGAGTGAGCAGTTCTCCAAATGCAGGTGGTGGGTCAGATTAGGAAAATTAGAAATTACAAAAATAAAGACAAAGGCTCAATTATAAGTGGAAAAGTGACCTGGTGGGTAAACTGCTCTGATGGAGTTTGGCTTAACAAAGAGCAAGAGTCTATGTTTATTATATAGGCATAGGTACATATATAGGTATAAACTTCAAAGGGATTCACTGTGGAAAGGCTTCTTCAAGGTAAACAGAATGAAGTTTGTGAGCAAAATAGCTTAGTTGGGGCTTATCAGTTTGCACCCATCTCTTTTACTTCTAGGCAGCTAGGTTTTGAATTCAAGGCTTTTAAACTAGTAAATTCCATGACAAGTACAGAATTCTCCCTATCAACAGTGTTGATCATGGGTGTTTCTCTCTGCACTTTTGGCACTTTTGCACCAAAAGATTCCCAGAGCAAGTGGCACCTCACTGACCAGGGTTACATCGTTCAAAGCAATGATTATTCACTGCTCCCAACAGATATGTCCCATTTTAGACAGGTAGTGAGCTATCAAAACAATGGTGTGAAAGAAGACGGCAAGTCAATGTCTCATTTGTGGAGACTGAGCCTTTAAAACTACTTTTGGCTTTCTCAAGTGTGGCCAGCAGAGGACTTCAGACTGAAAGTTCCTATGTGGTACTCTAAAACTGGGGAACAACACACACACCTCTATTGAAAATTGAATTACCAACAAGCCTTTTTTTTTTTTTTGCCTAAGGACACAATGGCATTTGGGGCAGGACAGTTGTTTTATAGGACAGTGCTGAACATTGAAGGACACAGGGCACATCCTTAGCACACCCCTGCCCAAATGCCAGCAGCACTCCCCCCAATCGCTGTGACAACCACAATTGTCCCATATTTCCAGACACCTCCAGGAGAACCACTTGACACTGGATTGGAGACTCCTGTGCTGCATTCCTGAGAGTCAGCCTGGTGAGGAGAGATGGGAGCAGCCAGGTTTGTGTACTGATTAGCAGAGAAAAACAAGGAAGTAAGGGGATTTTTTGCTTTGAGGAAGTTTAGTTTGATTTTGTGTGTTTTCCTGGGGCTAGTAAGGTGAACTGAAGTAGTAACTGATGCTAATGCGGTGTTTCATTTGACTGTCATGATAATTCTGTAGATTTAGTAAATATCTGACCCTCATAGGTAAGGAAGATGAAGAAACAACATAAATATTTGCATGCAGTGGATGCTGGATCCTTACCTGTGATTTTAATCCCTGTATTCTAGGTATCTCAGAGGCATCTAAACCAGTGTTTCTCAAAGCTTTCTGTGTATCTGCCTCACCTGGTGATGTTACAAAGGCAGATTCTTGGGCCCTGCTGCAGTCCTGCTGAACCAGAAATGTGGGACTTCAACAAGCCCCACAATGTTAAATGCCCACTGACCCTGGAGCTTTGGAAAGGGTGGGCACCTGCATTCTAACAGACTCTTAAGGCGAATCTCATCTGTGTTGCTTTCCTGTGGTTGCTGCAGCACTTGCCTCAGACTGAGTGCCTTCAAATAACAAGTATATTCTTGTGGTTCTGAGGCCAGAAGTCCAAAATGAGTCTAACAAGGCTAAAATCAAGCTGTCAAGTGTTGACTCTTCTTGGAGGATCCAAAGGACAGACCAGTTGCTTGCCTTTCCCATTTTCTGGAGTCATCAGCCTGACTTGGCTCACGGCCCCACAATCATATCCTCTTTTCTCTCCCTCTGCTCCTGTAATTCCTCCACCTTCATTTGACCTGGCGTCCCTTTTATAAGGATCTCCTTCCTGAGTACATTTAGGGCTCCCTCAAGTAATCCAATATAATCTCTCCATCTTATGATTCTTAATTTGATCATTTAACATTCAGAGGTTCTGAGAATTTGAATATAAATAGGATCTCTTTGGGGTGCTCTTAAGGTCTGGATCTTAAATGTCCCCCAAAGACCCATATGCTAAAGACTTGGTCATGAGCCCATGGTGCTAAGGAAGTTAGGTCATTGAAGGGGATATTGGGACCCAGGACCTTTCTTTGTCCCTTTGGCTTCCTGGTAGCCTTGAGGTGAGCAGCTTTCCTCTACCATGCACTCCCAGCCATGATATTCTGCTTCAACACAGACTCAAAGCAACTGGGCCAAGTGACCATGGATTAAAACACTGAGCCATAGTAAACTTTTCTTCCTTTAAGTTATTTTCTCAGGTATTCCATCACAGCTACAAAAAACTGATGAACATAGGGGCCATTATTCAGCCTACCATACTCAGCTAGGCCACATTTTATAAATTTGTGGTTTAAGCTGTAGAGCGGCATGCTTAATTGTGAATGCACATTGGAACCACTTGAGGCTTAAAGTAAAATAAATTCTGCCTTTCCCATTAATCAGAATCTCTGCAGTTTGGGACCTGAGCTTTGGCATTGAAAATTCAGCATCCCTCAGCTGACTTGGGAGGATCTCTGGTATATTTCTGTGAAGTAGAGCTCTAAAGAACACAGTGAACTTTGAGGAAAACCCTCAAAAACTACTTGACCATTTCAGGAGTGGAGTCTGTCTTCAAGAGAGTGATTCCTCACTGGACTTGTGAGGAGAGGTTGATCAAAGCCAGGCGTGTTCTGATCTGTGGGGCCGTCAGGCTTCTCTGATTGTAATATCCCTCTTTACCAGGGCCACCATAATAAAGCACACTGACAGGTGGCTTAAGCAACGGAAGCTTATTACCTTACAGTTCTGGAGTCCGCGATCAAGGTGTCAACAAGGTCAGCTTCTCTCTCTTTGGCTTATCCCTGGTCATGTTTTCCATGTGTCTTCACTGTCTTCTGTGCAGGTGTCTGAATCACTCCTCTTAGGACTCCAGTTTTATTGTATTGGGGCCCTTCCCATTGACCTCATTTAACCTTTATTAACCTCATTGAAGACCCTGTCTCCACATATCACCACATTCTGAAGTACTACAGGTTAGAACTTCATGAATCTGGGGGAATGGAGCACAGTTCAGCACATAATCATTCCTCACAAAGGACATTTGAACCATAAGGCAGATTTTAAATAGGCCTGCTAACCTGAGACATTTGGCTGCTCTTTTCCCATATAGGACATCTGGGATTTTGCAAAGTCCTCAGAGACTTCACAGCCTAGTTGGCCAAATAAAGAAGGCTTCTATCTGCTGAGCTTACCAAACTTAGCAGCAACCAGAGCTGACAGACTGAAATACTCAGATCAGAGACTGTGCCAGCTTTAGCTCTGACTCTTACCTCTTTGAGATTTGAAGCCCTCAAAGAAGTCCATCTATTTTGAGAATGCCATCAAAGAGCACTGGGTTCTTGAGGCAGGTGTCCAGATCTCAAAGTGATGGATCCTGAGACTAGGTAGGTAGGGTAGGTGAAGTCTCCTGGGGCCAGGTACCAAGGAAAGTGCACACAGGGTAGGGATAGGATGCACCGTTTCAGCCTTGCTGAATGTAACATTCTGGTCAGGTGAGCCACCACTTGGACAGAATGCTTCCACAGTCTCAGAGAGGAAGTCAAACCTTGTTTTTCTCTTTTTGAGAAGACTGGTTTAGTGGTCTGTCAGTGTGAAAATGCAGGAGGAACTGACAAAATCTTTGAGTGACCTTGATTGACCAGAGAGTTCCCATTTTTTGTATATGATGGGCAGAACTGGCCCAGAAATTCCATTTCAGGCCTTAACCCTATTTCATAGGCAGTCTAGAATTACCTGAACTTGAGACTGGTGATCCAGCCCATGGGTCTTACAGGTTTTTATTGTTTCCCGAGGATGAATGAGATTATCAGTAATCAGTCCTCTTCTCCTCTGAGGTGGTCACTCATCTGATACCCAGAGGTACTATTTCTATACTTGCTCTCTGACCCTACTGAGCATGTTTCCTCATAACATGGAAACTACAGAACTTTTTAAATAGAGCATGATGTCAAGAAGGACTCCATGGGATATTAGGACATAGCAGATCATGATGGTTAAGCCTTAGACACCTGGGTCCCTATGATTTGCTCTTTAGGAATTTCTTCATTTTTGTGCTTTTCTTTCCTTCTTTTGTAAAGTGGGTGTAATAGTATAGGGCCAGTCTCATAGGGTAGGTGTAATTATTAAATAACAAATTAGGCCTCTGATGCACTTAACACAGTATATCTGACATGTAAATACTCAGACACAGTCATTTCATTATCAAGGCAAGTACTGAGTTGATTGTTGAAGTTAGAGGCTTGCAAGTGTGTAAATACAATTGGGTCATCAGTGCTTGGAGGCTTCTTTTCAACTGTACTTTGACATAGGGCCAGCAGGTGGCGACATTGTCCACATTTTGGCACTGCCAGCCTCCATCTTGGCGGTCCAATTTCCTGGAGTGGCAATACCGCCCTCAGGTGCTACACTTGTTGCTTTATCCCTTGGAAAGTGGGTTTCCATAAACAACTAGAGCTAGTTGAATGACTAGGTGGGCTTGCCTGCAGATATTTTCAATGCCAGAGACTCCATCCTGGCCTTTCTGACAAGCACTGGCCACTTGCTTACTAGTCAAATATTGTACATGCGTTGCTGAGGGCTGATTTGCCAATTGCCTAATGCAGGGCCATCTTGCAGCCCCAATGGTGTGAACTGAAGTTTGGGATGCTGAATTTCAGCAGGACTCCTGGCTAGCTTTTTGGGGGGAGTGGGAAGGGGGTGGTTTACTGGGGATTTAACCCAGAGGTCCTCAACCACTGAGCCACATAGCCAGGCAGCCTCCAACCCCAAAGCAGGGTCTTATTAAGTTGCTGAGGCTTGCTTTGAACTTGGAATCTTCCTGCCTCAGTCTCCTGAGCCACTGGGATTACAGGTGTGCATCACCATGCTCCACTAGCATTTATTAATTACTGCTTCCTTGCCCAACTAGCATGAAAACTGAGGGGGTGGTTCCAAAATTAGATTTGTTTTGTGTATACAAGCCTGAGGGTCCAGTGTTAAATCCAGAATAGGGCCATGGCCCAGGGAATATCTAAAAATAATCAAGTCTAAGTGTTCATAAGTAAAAATGCAAAAGTTTCCAAAGAGCAGGCTGAGAGTTAATTTATCGAGTCAGCAATTTGTTTCTGTGACAAGATGAGGACGTGGGCTGGACAGTTTATTAACGTTCCCATGACCTGTGGTTCTTCAGAGGGTACATGAAATGAAGGATAAAATGGAGAGGCCAGCTTAAAGGAAGGGCCACGTTTACAAAAAGCAGTGTGATTTCTTAGAAAAAAAAAATTTCTGTTCAAATAGATGGTTTTAATGTCCCTAAAGGGAGCACTGCTATTGATTTGATTTGAAAACTAATGTTGATTAGTCTTCACTTGCAATGTTTAGATGCATAAAACAATAAAACCTGTGGTTTCAGTAATGTACCACAAGGTGGCTCCATCAAAACTGACTTAGCCACTTAAGGAAATGTACTAAACATTTTCAGCAAGGTCCCACTAAATTTCCATATTTTATTTATTTATTTATTTTCAATTTGTTGAATTTCTAGGAAATTGGGGCCCAGAGAAAAAGCCATTTTCCTCCATGTTGATATAAATCAATTTATATAACCTGACCTGAAATTTGCTTATTTAAATGTTCAAGTAATTCTTAACTTTGAATTTTTTTCTTCCAAAAGCTACTTTGTTCAATAGAGTTAAACCTTTTCCTTGGGGTTGGGGGGATTGTTCCAGTCACTTTCCATGAGATTTCCAGTGGTGTCATGTCTAGCTTCTGATTGTTTAAGTACTTTCTACTTCTAGATGATGTCAGTTACTGAATTAGATAGCTAAAAGTGTTTCTCTGTTTATTTGTAATTCAGTCAGAAATAAATGTGATGTGGTCCAAAAAAAATTGCATTTTGATTATTTCCAAACAATAGAAGACCTTCAAATGTTTTTAAATGTTTTTTAGTAGTTTTCAATTTTTTTTTTTAAATGGGCTTAGCGGGAATGGAGAAAAACCTATGAATACAAGTGAATTCATTTAAAATAATTATTTTGTTTCTAATGAAAAATGACCCAGTGTGATGATCTTTTTTCCTCCCTTAGATTGGAATAATCGGTGGAACAGGCCTGGATGATCCTGAAATTTTAGAAGGAAGAACTGAAAAATACGTGGATACTCCATTTGGCAAGGTTAATATCTATTTAGTAGAGACATGTTAGTTTTATCTAACATGTTTTATCTTCTTACTTTTAGTTTTATCTTCTTACTGACTTGCTTTTTAAATTAAAAGAAAAAAATTGCATTTGTATTGGCAGCCCAGGCCTTTGCTCCACGCAGAGGTGCGGGGTCTTGCCATTGGGTTTCATCAGCCTGGGGTAAGGATGTTTCAGAGCTCCCTGTTTTGACAACACAGCTTTTGAACGTTCACAAGTAACTTCTCAATTTCTGTTGCTAGAAGGCAGACACTCATATTAGACCTAACAGCTATGCTTTTCAAGTCTTCATTCAAATAAGCTTCTAATTCAGCTTACTATTTAGGGGACAGGCTGATGACTAATAGAATGAAGTACCATTACAAAGTGGCATTTTTTTTTAATGAACCCAGAGCCAGAGGAGAATTGTCTTGGAGATCTGGAATACAGTGGGTATTCGTAGCACTGGGCATGAAGTACTCTTCCTTTTTCAGGACAATCTTATTCTCTAGGCCCCTGTGTCACTGGCCTCGGCCAGGGTGAGGGTGTCTGCCTTCTACTTACTGTTGCCAGTTCCAAACACTGTAATTCCTCTGATCCTCTGAAGATCTCTGCATCTGTCCTTTCTAACCAAATCCTCCTTTTCAGCTTAGTTTTTGGATTGACCTCATGACTTCCAGGTCCTGTGTCATCTTGGCCTTCCTCTTAGCCTCATGCTTTGTTAACCCCTCAGTACACAGGGCCTTTCCTGGCATCACCTTATGTCACCCCATGGCCATCCAAGACCTGGTTAACACAAGCAGACAGCACTGTTGCTGAGTCCTTCATGCTGTGACAGTGATCTCATTACCTCTCTGCCTTTCACTCACACCTGTTCTTGAGCCTGCCATATACCCTTGACATATCTAAATTTGATGAATCTGCCATCAGAGTCCCTGAATACTTACAACAAATGACCTTACTAAGTGGTACCTGTGTAGGTAGGTCCCCAGTGACCTTCAGAACCAGAGTCTGCAGTAGAGAGCTCAGTGAATATTCATTGATGATTATGTTAATCAAGCAAATCTAGACTCTTCTCTAAGCTATATTTTCAGACTGCAAGTTTCCATGAATCTGTTGTAGGTTAACAATTTAAATGGCAGCTTTTTAAATTGTTTGCTTATGTGTCTTAAAATCACTGAGGTGTCACATTTTTCATTGCATGCAGCCATCTGATGCCTTAATTTTGGGGAAGATAAAAAATGTTGATTGCGTCCTCCTTGCAAGGTAGGTATTTGGAGCTTTTTTAATATTATCACTGAATTTAAATTCTGAGAAGAGTAATGATACAGGCATGAACTTTTATATGCTGATGGAGTTGGAACATCTTAGCCACCTTTAATTAATTAATTAGTTACTGGGGTAGCTGTGCATATGTAAGAGATCAAAGAGTTCATGTTCTACTCCACCCCGAGAGGTTGGAAAAGTAAATCTGTTGACTAAAATTGAAGCTCTAATGGCAGTTCTAACTGCAAGAAGAAATTATTTTTTATTCATTTTTTTTCCTAATTAACATGAAGAACAGTGCTCCATTCATGACTCCTTGTATAATTGTTTCGTGTTTGTGGAGAGGGAGTTAGGGTCCCTGAAGTAGATTGATTGTAGTGTCTATACCCTTGTTCCCTGGTTGAGGCTTACACTGCTCCCTGGTTAAAGGAGTCAACCTTGTTTTTATCACATAGTTAGAAATTAATCAGACTACACATATTACTTTTCCATTGCTGTGTTATAGATACCACAAAGTTAGCAACACACGTTATCTCACAGTTTCTGTGATCAGGAGTCTGGCACAAATTATGGGGTCCTCTGCTTGGGTGATGCAAGGTGTATTCACTGCTCTGTTCTTAAGTGGAGCTTAAGGTTTGTTTAGGCTTCCATATTTTTGGCAGAATTCGGTTCCTCTCAGTTGGAGGACCAAGGCCTTTAGCTCCTACAGCCTGCCCACATTTCCTGCAACCTCCCCACAGCTCTTCACCTCATAGCAGCTCGCTTCTGTGGGGCCAGTAGAACCTCAGCAGCATGCCAGCAAGGTGGAGCCTGGTTGTGGAATGACTCCCAGCAGTTTTACTGAAGTCTAATGGTTGGGAGTGAGTCCGGTCCACCCACACTGGAGGGGAGGGGATTATGCAGAGCATGGGATCTTTAATTTGTTTTAGATGGTCGCCAAGGTGATTTCAGGCCACCTCCTTTGTTGGTCTGTGGTGACTGCTAGAGAATTGCTTAATTTCCAAGCTCTAGGGGAGACCATTGGCAGTGTGGCCTGATGCTGAGGCTTTTATATTCCTGACCTAAACTGTCAGGCTGTGAAATAGTTGACCTTCTAATGCAGTGGCTCTGAACCACTTTTTGGTTTTTAAAATTTCTTTTGAAATAGCTAATCAGAGTTTTGGAGACCATCTTCAGAAAGATACATGTACTTTCTGAGTATCGATGCTCCCCACCTTCTGAGAGGTCATCTATGAACTCAGAATAGAAGCCCCAATATGCTACATGTGTCTGTAGTTATTTTGATGCTTCTAATACTTCTGTTGTTGTTAATCAGGAAAGACATCAAAGATACTTTTTAACTATAAACATGATAATTACAAGGGATATTTAATAAGGATCCTGTAGAGTAGGTGTTTCATTATCTATTTTACAGATGAAAAGAAACTGGACTGAGAAAGTTGAGTGACTAATAGATCACAGGGCTTGTAAGTGGGAGAGCTTCAAACTCAAAATTTTACTTCAAAGCCCCAATTTTTTCTGAATATTTGGATATATTTATTTCTAGTCTTTTTTTCTAGGTATATCTGTGTGAGTATTAATATTAAACACATAGAAATTCGACCTTACACTTATGTAAAATAGAATTTAAGTGTGTGTTCTCACCAAAAAATACAAGCAAATAGGTAAGGCAAAATAAAAACGAAAGACCAAATTTCTAATCATCACCAAATAATGTAAGTTTTGCGGGATGTTCCTTCTGCATGATCACATGGAAAGGAAACTTGGCTTTGGGCACTGCCTTTCTGTGGTAAAGTGTGACATGTCTTAGTTAAGCAGCTCAGGATGATTTTAGGTTTCTTTATGAAATATAGCCTATAAGTATGCCTTGTGACACACATGAATGTTTAGAAATAATTTCAGAAATTGAGTTCCCCTTACTAGCTGCTCACTGGAGTCCCTCCAGGTAGGGGTGTGTGTGGGTGTGTGTGTGTGCGCTGTTGTGTATTCCAAGCAATCAAAGAAATTAACCAAACACCTTTTTTTATCTAACAGATCAAACCATTTACTTGGCAGGTGTCCTCTTCTAGGTGCCAGAAGGCAGGCATGGCATTGCCCTCTGGGCTGATTCCAGTTGAAAAGGCTGACACACAAAGGAGATAGATTGAGGTGCTGAGAGGCACTACAAGAAAAATGAGTTTGAGGGACCACGATGTGATGTAGATGTGGTGGTCATAGAAGGCATCTCTCAGAGGAACTGATCTTGGAGTTGAGACCTAATGAACTTTGAGTCCTGAGCAGCAGTGAGTGTGAATGCAGCAGAGCCATGAACCCTGGGTTAGGAGGGGTAGAGGTAAGGGCTGGGGTTGTGTCATTAAGCTGGAGCCCAGGAGATGGAGATCCTTGGTGAAGTGCTGGGTTTTCTTGATAGGAAGCAAGGGTGGTTATACTGGTTTACTGGGCTTCCATAACATGCTGCAGAATGGCTGCCCTGCATAACAAATGAATTTTCTCACAGCTCCCAGATCAAGGTATTGGCAGAGCTGCTTCCTTCTGAGGACTGTGAGGGAAGGACATGTTCCAGGCTGCTCTCTTGGCTTAGCTTGTCTTGACTTGTCCTGTCTTGTCTTGTCTCGGTGTCCTCACATCATCCTCTTCCCTCTACATATCTGTGTCCAAATTTCCCCTTCTTGTGAGGGCCCCGTCATATTAAATCAGGGCCCACCCTAATGACCTCATTTGAATATAATTACTTCCGTAAAGAACTATCTCCAAAAACAGTCACATTCCAAGTTAGGAGTGGAGGTTCAGTCTTCAACATGTGAATTTTGGTGTGTCACAGTTCAGACCATCAAAGTGGTCATGGGTCAGGTAATCAGTTCTTGGACAAAACCTGTTAATGTCACTCCAGACAACTGGGAACCCTCGTACCTTTCATGTTTTCATTAGCTTTTTAGGGGTCAGGCAGAAAGGAATGGAAAGATCCAACAGAGAACTCAGGTTTCCATTTCTGTTTTCTGCAGTGGGGCACATGAGACCACCTGCCTCACTCTGGGGTGTTCATGCCCCACATGATGGATGCAGTATACCTTCCTGGAATGTGGACTCTAAGCAAGTTGTTACCTGCCCTTGTGGGAAAATTAATGTATGGAATGAAAAGCTGGCCTGCATTTTAGGATGAACTAGTCTGTGCTTGTTGGAGACTAATTATTGCCCGATCTCTTCTCATTCCTCCTCTGTCAATAAAAGTGCTTTGGTAGATAAGACCAGTAAACATTGCTATGAATTAGTCTCCTTTTCTGGCAATATTAAGATGCCCTGATCACTCTGCCATCTTTATCCTCTTTCCCTTAGACATGGGAGGCAGCACACCATCATGCCTTCAAAAGTCAACTACCAGGCAAACATCTGGGCTCTGAAGGAGGAGGGCTGTACCCATGTCATAGTGACAACAGCTTGCGGCTCCTTGAGGGAGGAGATTCAGCCTGGTGACATTGTCATCATTGATCAGTTCATTGACAGGTGAGCAGTCATCTAAAATGCTCTTGTAGCTGGTCACTCCCAGCTCAGAAGGATGATGTGTGGGAACCACAGGGAGAAGGGGAGGGCAGGACACAGAAGAGCTTGAAGCTTTTTATCATAAGAGTTTTAATTTTACTTAACAAATAGTAATTGTATATATTGATGGGATACAGTTTGAGATTTTGGTATATGTACACCTTGCACAAAAATTAATATGATTGATCAAACTAATTTATATCTCACATTATATCCATTTTGGTGGTGAGAACATCTGATTTTTACTTTAACAGTATTGAAATACACAGTACGTTACTATTAATATAGTCACCATGTTGTACAATAAATCTCAAAAAAGTTTTCTTCTTGCTTAACTGAAATTCACTGACCTTTGACCAACATCTTTCCAACTTCTAATGAACACTGTTACCCTCTGCTTCTAAGTTGGATATTTTTAAATTCTACCCATCAGTAAAATCATACAGTATTTGTCCTGTGTCTGACTTATTTCAATTCCTATAATGTCCTTTGGGTTCATTCATTTTGTCTCAAGTGACAGTTTTCATTTTTATGACTGAATAGTATTTTTTGTATCCATTCATGCACCGATAGACAACTTGATTGATTCCACATCATGGGCATTGTAAATATGCTGCTGTGAACTTGGACTTGCTATGTTTCTTCTGCATACTGAATCCATTTCCTTTGAAATATGCCCAAAATGTGGTGAAATCTAAACTTTTATATGGATCATATGTTACAGTGATTAAATTTTTAGGTAAATTAGTTTAGATAAGATTTGAAACTAATTTTACCTGTTTCTCTTTTTTACTTTTTTAGAATTTAACTAGAAATTTCAAAATTACATTGTGTAGCTTGTATCTTATTGTTGTTGGCCAGCATTTTCTAAAATGACAGTGCCCCTGATTGAGCCATGTGGCTTCCATTTAACCAGACATGGGCACGTGTGTGTTTGAACATGTCATTGAGAAGGGAACCAGAACTTTTTGCCTTGTGGGTAATGCCTTCTATGTGCTATACTAAAAACACATTTTTTAATAAAGTGGATTATGTGTGTGTGTTGAGGCAAATATTTGATTTCTCTCTTGGTGCTGTCATTAAGCAAGAAAAGTGAGCTGGAGGCTGTGCTTGTTTTGCCCTAAGGTTCCCAGAGCTTCAACTTGTTTGACAGAACTGTAACATTTTGCATACCTGCCCCACGGATCATAGGGCCGCAGGGAAAGGGGCAGGAGTACTCAATCCAAGATCTCATCTTGGCTCTGTTTTTCCTCAAGCAGACTAGTCACCTACCTACGCATCAGTCCCCCATCAAAATGGAGGGCTGAATACACTGTCTCTCAGGCTTCCCAGTACTGCCCATGGATTTCTCCGGGGGCTGATCTAGAGATATACACATTGGCCTATTGCCATAACTTTGCCAACATATTAGTTCAGAAAAAACATCCTCATCTAAAGTGATCTTCAAAGGGTAGGGAAGTTGTTATTGTCTAAAAGTAAAAGATTAATTTTAATCTTTCTAACATAACTTTGTAACAAATAAAGAATTGGAATCAGGTAGTAACATTGTTTACTTTATAGATGGCATAACTAAAGGACATCCTTTTTCATTTGTCAGTCCCCAGCGTGAACTGTGCATCAGCCGTGCATGCCATGCATACCTTAGACGTTGCTTGAGTTATTTTCAGAAATATGAGATTATTGCTGTAATGGTAAAATAAACCCTTAAAGGAGTCTGACAAGGCTGGATGCTCTTGTGAGAAAGTAGGGTCATTCTTTTCTGAAAGTTTTTGTTGTTGTTTTTTTTTTTCCTGCTACATCCCAGCAAAAGTCTGGGTCTGAGCAAAGGGGAGTCCTGGCTGAGAATGTCCTGGAGAAAACAGGACAGCATACCAGGGGAGAGGGCAGTGGGTCCAGTGGTGTTTGGTCATGTGTACTCAATCCTCAGGTCCTTATCAAACATGCAAAGAAGTGCTGTAAGAATTTAACAGGAAAACAACCATTTTTATTTGTGATTGGGTCTGCCATGGAAAGCAGAAAAATATCTTGGTCTAGAACTTAAAAAGAATGTGTTGTGGTTTTCATTTTTCCATTTGTAATGTGCAGTTTTCCTGACTCTTCCCTTGCCTTGGTCCTGGTATCCATGTGAGGTGTTCTTCATAAACCAAAAATTAAAAATAGGAATTCCTACTGAGAATCCATAAGAGTCTTGTTCACAGTACATTTTGTGCCCTGTGCCTCCTGCTGTCTTGGGTGCAATGGATCTGTTTGTCCTACTTTGTAGAAAGTCCCCATTGTCAGAGCCACAAGTCATTTGGCCACTAAGGATAGAACATGGTTAGGACTGGGACTTGTTCTAACTTCCTGATGTCATTGAACAGTCCATTTCAATAGGGAAAAGAAGTGGACCTTTTATCTGTCCCTTAAGAGAATTTTGTCCAGCCACTTGTACACAAAAAGGATCTCAAAAAGAATCTGCTCCAAGATTAGTAATTTGGGGTTTCTCTCCTGTGGTTCATATCCTTGTATGTACAGGGTATATTTGGCTTTCAACTCTGTCACCTGTGGGTAACCAGAGTGTCATGTTTTATAAGTGGAGGTAGACAAATAAAGCTCATGAGGACTCCAAGTAGTTTCCACAGGTGGGAGTGATGGTGCATCTCTGTAATCTCAGCAATTTGGAGGGCTAAGGCTAAAGGATCACAAGTTCAATCCAGCCTCAGCAACTTAGTGAGGACCTAAGCTGCTTAGTGATATCCTACCTCAAAATAAAAACTAAAATGGACTGGGGATGTGCCTCAGTAGTAAAGTGTCCCTGAGTTCAATCTCCACTACCAAAAAGAAAAAGGAAAAGGTCTGGGGAAGTAGCTCAGTAGTGGAGCACCCCAGGTTCATTCCTAGTACTGGCTTGACCCTGGCTTTGCCATAAGAATAAAGAGCACCCCGAAGTCAGCTGCTCTCAGGGCATCAATTGTACTCGTAGATGGTTTCTCCTTGGGCTTTGTGTACTTTCTTCCTGGCATCTGCGTGTCTTCCATGTCTCTGCCCCTCACTGTATAGGGACAGTGAGGAACCGACTTGTCATTACTTCTTGATTGATTCTGTAGTCACTTCATCTCAGGGTAGTAACAGTTGTTTCTACAAGGGCTTTATGATGCAGCTTCTTTGAGTATAAGATAACAGCTTCCTCCTTTAGAGTCCAGCAGGATAGGTAATGGGCAATTCATTAGCCTGATACTTGACATGGCTCCTCCCTGCCTGTGGTTTGGCACGGGCCCTGTGTAAGCCTAACCAGGTTTCAGGATCAAACGTGGAGAAGTTTACAAGCATGATGATTTCATTGGCCTGGCCTTTGTTTTATTTTTGTTTATCTGCCTTCCCATATATACCTCACTTTTAAAGCTTGACCTCCACAGTATATTGGATAGGAGTGATTTCTCCTAAAGTTTTTGCTATTGGAGCAAAGCAAGACTGTTTCCCACTGGCTGCTTTCATCAAAGCATGAGGCTTTTTTTTTTTTTTTTTTTTTTTTTTTTTTTTTTTGTTTTTTTT